>OX461808.1:170190089-170289655 GCA_949802685.1 Dicyrtomina minuta | reverse complement strand
GGGTTAGGAGAATCGAAAAAGTAGTAGGAGAAAGACGGCAACATAGCAGAGTAGTAGGAGTGATAGGAGTGATAGGAGAATGATAGGGAATTACATTTGCCCACACGTAATACGTTTTGTAATTCCCGATTTCTAATTTGAGTTTCCCACCTGATTCCAAGGAGCACATTTACTTTGAACGTCAAAACAAAGTTGAATTTATTCTTTTTAAAATTTGAAAACGTAATTATTTTATTTTCTGTAATTAAAAATGATTAACTTTAGCTAGCATGTAAAGCATATGCCTTTTAATTATACTACGTTAATTAAATAAATTTTCCATTTATATAGTCCCTGGTCGCCGTAACTGTACTGGTGCTTCCATAATCACAATCACATGTTGTACGTTGTACTAAACTGTATTTTGTTTTGCTAAATATGTTAGGGCCTGGGGTACACATTGCTACTTTAATAACGGTAATTATAATTAAATTTAATTAGAATTTTTCTTATTGCAAACCAATTTGGTAGCTACATACAATAAAAAGTAATTTCTTGCTTGCAATGCATTATGGACCCCTTCACAAAACATGGTATGTGTTTCTGAATATTCTATACAAATTGAAAATGGTTTGACATTACAAACAGAAATAATAAAATATATTGAAACTTTTATCTTTGTTGTACATATGGTTATTATGGTTATGATAAAATTCAACAGCAACTTTTAAGAAATAAATACCCAGCTTATTTCCAAATTTCCACACATTGACATAAGTTGTTTGTATATATGTAGCCAATTTTTTTTAAATTTTATATAATGGAATCCATCACGTTCTGTTATCGTTAAAAGTAATCAAGATTGCATATTTACTATAGGATAATTATAGCAAGATACTATACAATAATAAATTTAAAACAGTTTTAAATCTAACTAATTCGACATTGACTAGTGTTAGGACTAGTGGGGTGTAATTATAAAGCAATACTACAATCCAGTTCCGTCTTGGTCCACACTTAATGTAATTACAAAATAGTGCAGACGTCCTGAAACCCAGCTCCATGAACTTGACCGCAAATTGGGCACCGCCGACCTGAAAAAAAAATTCCATAGGTTATATATTTAGTGAAGGTTTTAATTTTCATATTTTATATTTTAGGTTATAAGTTATAACATAAAATCGCGTCATATTAAAATAAACATTCTATTTTCAGCTAGCCATAAAAATCTGTATCCACAATAGTGCCGTAAAATTGTAAATTGTAATTGTAATTGTATTTTTATAAAATCACATTTACAATTAGAATTGTAAATTGTAAATACAATTACAAATACAATACAATACAATTTCAAATTTATTTTCTGCAGTGTGTTCTGAGCCTTTTGTTTTACGCTGAAATCGTGTATCTACATGATAGTATTCATGGTAAATATCAAGTCAGTAATTTAATCCTAATTAGGGGTCAAATTAAGGTTCCAAAAGTTCGAATTGTAATTGTAAATTGTAATTGTATTGTAATTTACAATTACAATTACAATACAATATTAATTTACAATACAATACAATATTTTTCTTACAATATTAAGGCACTAATCCACAACAAATTAAAACATGTTGATACTTTTGTAAAATTGATATTTTGCCCTTAGAAATCATAGGTAAAAATACAGAATATTACACTTTTCAAGAATACGCTAAAATATAGTATTTTGCATTTTTAAAAAACATGCAAATCGAACGTTTTATAAATTTTTAACACATGTGAATAGAACATTTTGGAATTTTCGAAAAACACGCAAATCGAACATTCTATAAGTTTTTAAAACATACATATAGAACATTTTGCACTTTTATAAATCTTGCTAATAGATTATTTTTTGTGCTCTGTAAAAACTCGAAACTAAAATTTGACGCATCAAAATCAATTAATGTTGTTTTTTAAATAGTTTAAATAGTGTTTTTATCAACTAATATTTTTACCTCCAGGCGCTTGCGCCGTTGGTGTTTGTGATTTGCATGAAGAAGCTGAATTCCTTTCGGCGCTGGTTTCAATTGTTGTCCCGGTTCTGGTTCCGGTTCCAGCACGAGTACCCGTACCAGTATCAGTTGCAATTCTGGTTCCGGTTCCAGCACGAGTCCCCTTACCAGTATCAGTTGCAATTCTGGTTCCGGTTCCGTTTCCGGTTCCGGTTTCACTTCTAGCACCAGTTCCAGTTTCAGTCCGAGTTCCGTTACCGGCTCCTGTAGATCCTACAGAATGGGCGGTATTTCGAATATTCAATGTTTCGAATCGTGCCGCAATATGATGTCGCGCGGATCTTCTTCTCGTCTCAGAACCGTACATCCGATTTGCCTCACTTTCACTCCATTCCGCCAATCTATGAGACCTAATGAGCCTGCTACTTTCTTCTTCAGTGATGAGACCATTTCTGACATGGACGTCCAGGCCATTGATAATCCCCTCCCTCAACAGAAACAAGGCGCTCACACTCTCTCGCTCGTTGCCGGTGGCTCTGTCAGGATTTTCTAGGTACGTGTAAATGCTTTCGTTAATGGCGTCATAGTAACGCCCTTCGCGGAACATTTCCTCCATTTCCTCAAGGGATGCCCGGTTATTTCCTGTTGTGTAGAAGCCTCGATGGAATTCGTACGGGACCGTCACTGCAGACATGTCAGTATGTCACTGGGGTCAATGTCACGGATTGTCTGGTCACGTGCGTGTCTGTAGGCTGAGCGCGGTGGGAAGTGGTCACTTTCCACTAGACCTTGCTATTAACATTGAAATACATACTTAGGAGCCGTCCATAAATGATTTCATCGAAATACTTACATTTTTTGGATTGGACCATGTTAACCCCTTGTCTACCTTCAGCTTAAACGTTTCGTAAACAGCTATATTTAAGCTATCCCACAAGACCCATTCACCCCACCCGTGACATCATTTGCGCACGATCCCTTATATTGTCTGTGAAGAACTAAAATGACCCATATCCAATTTACGCTAGAATTAAAATGAGCTATGTCATAAAAACAAAATGAGAAACATGCGTAAAATGTTAATTAGGAGTTTCTGAAAAGTGTAAAATGTTTGATTTACATGTTTTTGAAAAGTGTGAAATGTTCTATTCACACGTCTTTGAAAAGTGTGAAATGTTCTTATTCCATGTTTTTGAAAAAGTGCAAAATGTTGTATTTACTTAGTTTTGAAAAGTTCCAAATGTTCTATTTTATTGCTTTCAAGAAATGATTTAATATTTTTGTAGATAGTGGATATTGTTCTTTTAGCTTAAATTGGAAATGGGTCATTTTGGTCTTTTGGTTCTTCACAGACGATGCGTTTATCTATTTTTTAGTCTATAAGAGATACTTGTCTCTTACCCTGGACAGAAATTGTGTAGAGAGAAAACCGTAGGGCCCTCCAAGTCCCACAATGTCCAACGCATTTTCCGCCGTCGTCCCTCTCCATATTGCTTCTCGTGTCAAGATTTGAGTGTCCAGAACAAATGGGGGGCGAAGCGGGACGGAAACAGTCGCTGGGTCACTACCAAAATCCTCATCCTAAAGTAAATCTTGTATTGTATTTCTTGACATTGCATTTACAACATCGTTGACAATTTGGTCATCCACTGGAATCGTGTAGTTTTAAACATGACATTTTTTAAAAATATTTATAGCATTGTTTTAAGTTCTACAGAAAAAAAAAGTTAGTTTATCTGAAATTTTGTATACAAAATAATATCAGTGAATTTACTTACTTGAAGGTGACTTTTTTTGCTTCTTCCTATTTTGGTCGTCCATAATATATTGGTTTGCAAATATACGCTGTAAACGAGAGCAGAAAAAGTAATAAAATTGAAAATCACAAATTTTTTCGTGTACACGTTTGAAATCATGTAGATTATTACACATTTTGCAAATTTAAAAATCAAAAATAATTCGCCATTTTTGGAAAAGAAAACCTATTCAATAGACCATTTTGCACTTAAAAAAAAAACTAAAAAGACTATTTTACATATTTCAAAAGAAAAAACTTAAAACTGTCCTGCAAATAAACGTTTTGTAATTTAAAAAAAAAACAAAGAAAGGTAGACACTTTTTTCGAAATTGCAAAAAACAAACTTACTACCATGTACTTACTTTAATTAAATATTTTGCAATTTAAAAAACAAAGAATTTTTAAATTTTTTTTCCAAATTGCAAAATGATGATAAAAAATGTATAGAATAATTTCATATTTAAAAAAATCCTAATGGAAATTTGGAACGTATCCAAATTATGTAAGTACAATTTTTTTTAAAGTACAGCACAATTTATATTGTTTTAAGAATAATTTTTTGACTTAACTGTTTATAGTATACCCACACGCTGCTTTTAATAAAATGTTTTTCAACCTAAAAACAGTTTAAAACTAAACTTGGAGTTGTACAACAGACGAGTGAGGTATTAGTGTTCCTCTGATTTTAATTTTAAGCATTTGTACCGCTTGATAAAAAACGTTTTTAAAACGATCGTGGGCTCCGTTAGAAGGATCACGCAATTCTGTTTAAGTAGATTTATGTACATAATTCATGTAATGCTTTGCATAGTGCTAAAGCAATGGACTTTATTCCGGGAAAAAGTCAAGAGGCATAATCAGTTTTATTTTTAGTTGCATAGCAGATAGTAGGCACCTGGAGAAGGAAAAATTTGACGTGGGCAATTACACGTTGACGTAACTTAATTGCATGTGTATTTTGATTTTAAAGCTACATATTAAGGAGCGAACAAACACACCTAATACTGATGAGATAAACATGGGAATTACCACTAGCAGTGGTATAAAGATTCAAAATAATGTATCTACCGTAAAATTTCAAATTGTTTCTGGTTCTTTAATAGATCCTAAGTTTTGGTAAAGTTTTAACATAGTTCCGTGGTCCCTAATAGATCCCAAGTCTTCACTAGATCCCTGAAGCTTCTATTACATCCTGGTTATCACACCTTTAAAACACATCCCGCGCCACTAATATATCGTGCGGGTACTAGCAAAGTTTTTTACTTGTATTCTTCCAGGGTCCAGGGTCTCCAGTGAGGGTTTACGGTACTTGTACTTGTCTAATGCAAAACTTAGTATCTACAGTTTTTGCGACGTCCAAAAAGTTTCAAATGTGTGATTTGTTTAAAGTGCAAAATGTCCCATTTGAGTGTGTTAGCAAAGTACAAAATGCCCCATTTCAGTGTTTTTGCAAAGGGCAAAATGTTTTGTTTGAATGTTTTTGCAAAGAGCAAAATATTCTATGTGAGTGTAAGTGCAAAGTGCAAAATGTCCAATTTCATTGTTTCTTGTAAGTGCCAAATGCCCCATTTTAGTGTTTTTTTGCAAATTGCAAAATGCTTTATTTGAATGTTTTTGCATAGTGCAAACTGTCCCATTTAAATGTTTTTGCGAAGAGCAATATGTTCAATGTGAGTGTTGATGCAAATTGAAAATTGTCCAATTTTAGTGTTTTTTTGCAAAGTGCAAAATGCTGTATTTGAATGTTTTTGCAAAGAGCAAAATATTCTATGTGAGTGTTTATGCTAAGTGCAAAATGTCCAATTTCATTGTTTTTTGTAAGTGCACAATGCCCCATTTTAGTGTTTTTTTGCAAAGTGCAAAATGCTTTACTTAAATGTTTTTGCAAAGAGCAAAATATTCTATGTGAGTGTTTATGCTAAGTGCAAAATATCCAATTTCATTGTTTTTTGTAAGTGCACAATGCCCCATTTCAGTGTTTTTTTGCAAAGTGCAAAATGCTTTATTTGAATGTTTTTGCAAAGAGCAAAATATTCTATGTGAGTGTTTATGCTAAGTGCAAAATGTCCATAATTTCATTGTTTTTTCAAAGTGCACAATGCCCCATTTCAGTGTTTTTTTGCAAAGTGCAAAATGTTTTATTTGAATGTTTTTGCAAAGAGCAAAATGTTCAATGTGAGTGTATTGATGCAAAGTGCAAAAATGTCTCATTTCATTGTTTATTCAAAGTGCAAAATGCCCCATTGCAGTGTTTTTTAAAATACAAAATGTTTTATTTGAATGTTTTGGAATAGTGCAAACTGTTTTATGTGAGTGTTTATGCAAAGTGCAAAATGTCCCATTTCATTGTTTTGTCAGAGTGCAAAATGTTTTATTTTGAAAATTTTTGCATGGTGCAAAATGTTCCACTTGAATGTTTTCGCAAAGTGCTAAATATCCTCTTAAAGCATTTTTGAAAGGTGAAAAATTATCATTACATCATCCTCAGCGATAAAGCAGTGCAACAGTCAGCACATTAGATGAGTTACTTTTAGTAACAAAATAAATACCGAATTACGATAACAGATTGTTTTGTATCTATGTTAGTATCGTTATGTATCTTGGAATTTATTGAATAAAATGTATGTCGGAGCTTAGAGCTGTAATAAGTAAGTAAGTAAGTAAGTAATTGCTTTATTGTCAAATTCTCACAGCAAAATTGCTGATTTCCAGGAATGGACCTAATACAATACACTTTGTCTAAACTACAAGTAATTAAATTACATTTGGTATATTAATTATATAATGAATACAAGTTATCGAACATAAATATTATTACGACTACACAGTTGCCATTTATTAACTTCAAACTGAAATTCATCATGGCAATTAAGCTGACGAATATACAATGGTAGCGCATTCCATGCAGTAACTGCCCTATACTGATATGATTTATGGTAGAAGGAGGACGTTCTTAAAACACGAAGACTACAGTTATGACTTCTCAATGAGACAATATTTCTGGTATCAGTTATTTCTTGTAAGCAGTCAAGTTTATCATGTTGCCCAAGTAAGGATCTGGTGGTAGATACAACAACATACACAATTCTTTCAGACACTGTTAGCAAACTAAACATTTCATATAGCTTAGACATATCAATTGGTCTTGACGCTTTCTGTCTAGAATTACGTAATTGCTTACGAGATATAAAGTTAAAACAATAACCTTTAAGATTTAGACATTTTAGATAATGGTCAATCGTACTTTGAATCTTATCCATGACAGACTTACAAACATTAGCCCAGATAGGCAATCCATAATCTAGCTGGGAGTAAACTAGTGATTTAAATACAATTCCCATCAGTTTTGGGTCAATAAATCTTTTATATTTAAGTAGTCTAGAACATTTAAAAGCTATTTTCTTAAGTACATAGTTACCATGATAGTCAAAATTTAAATTACAGTCAAAAAACACACCTAAGTACTTAAATATTACAACCCTGATAATATATAAAATATATAAACAATATAAAAAATATATAAAATATTACAATATTAGAGAGCCCTGGTGGTCCAGTGGTGCCGGGCGAGACATAGCGTCTGAGGCTCTCCATTACTGTTGACTCGGCGGGGGTTCGATTCCCACTTGCCTCGGATCTCTTTCGTGAGAAAGTTGATCTTAAAACGCCGGGCTCTCCACATGTGTGGCGATCTATATCATTAAACGCTTACTTGGCTCTGTGTTAGTACGGGGTAAGCTAGTCACACGAAGGTCTGTGTTGGGAGACCAGATCTTAAGCGATTTGAAACGCCTGACCCCTCAAAAACTAAACCTTTTTTTTTTTTTTTTCAAATATTACAACCATATTGATACATTGATTTTCACATAATATGCCATCAAAATTACAATGCTTCTTAGATTTTGGATTATTAAAATTCATATACACAGTTTTAGTAAAATTCATTTTCATTTCATTTGTAATACACCAATCATTGATTTTACAAGTAACAGTTTTAAGTTCCTGCTTTAGCAAATCAGAAGATGATTGAGCACAAACTTCCCCAACATCATCTGCGTACAAAGCAGGAGTATTCAGTACATCACAAATGTCGTCAAAAAATAATATAAATAAGATAGGACCAAGGACACTCCCTTGAGGAACCTTGACAATTAACATATATTTCTTAGAGATAAACGTTCCTAATTTTATTCTAAAATATCGACCTCTTAAATAATCACACAGAATTCTAATAAGATACACAGGCAAATTGTACTTGTCTAAAAGTTTCTTAAGCAGTATTGAATGTTTAACTGTATCAAATGCTTTCTTAAGGTCCACAAAAAGAACCGCAGTATACAGTTTATTTTCAATTGCTTTGAATATTTGCTGAGATAAATGAATAAAAGCATGAACTGTTGACTTGCCTTTTCTAAACCCAAATTAAAATCTAGACAACAAGTTATTACCCTCAACAAATTTAATTATTCTACTGGAAATAACTGCTTCCAGCAATTTTGACAAGAAGGGTAGAATTGAGATAGGACGGTATGACGTCGAAAGATACTTATTTGAGTTGCCTTTAAGAATAGATGTTACGATAGCTTCTTTCCAATTAGTTGGAAATGCTCCAGTTCCCAAGGCATGATTAAAAATATCTACAATGACAGAAGCAAAGCTTGCTGAGCATAATTTTATTATTTTAGGAGGAACATTATTAAAACCAGCAGCACTGCTACCCTTAGTGTACCTAATTAATTCCAAAATCTCCTCTGTTGTTACTAATGGAAAATCACAACCCATAGCTGGAGGTAAAAGCTTTTCAAAGTCATCAATTTCTGTTTGACTATTTAAATCTGAAAATACAAAAGCATCAGCTAAAGAGTCACATATATCACTGGAAGTCGTCAGAATAACATTGCCATGCCTAATTTCAGTTATCAAAATTGACTTAACTTTATCACCAATAAGAGATTTTAATGTATCCCATGATTCTTTAGATGTTTTGCATTGCCTGAACTTTTCCGAATAATGCATCAATTTAGATTTCCTAACTAAGTACGTAACATTATTTCTACACTTCTTGTATAACGACCACATTTTATTCGACCTACTATACACAGCTACTTTCTTCAGGTGATTTCTCCTATGTACCTGCTTTTTAATATCTGAAGAAAGCCATGGTGCTGGCTTAGCCTTGACCTTACGACTAATAATAGGCAATTCCACTTCAAGCACACAATGCGTGAGAGTTTCAAAAACATGAACTTTATCATTTATATTATCAAAGCTATTAATTATATTCCAACAGGTCTTCTTAAGGCTACATTCTAATTTCTTAACATTTAGGCTTTTATAATTACGAGTCCTAACCATTGTTGGTGCAACTGTCTGCTTTACATTTTTACGAACAAGAAATACTAGGTCATGATCTGACAGGCCAGTTTGAATAACACCCGAGGCTTTAACAATATCTAAGCAATTAACATATACATGATCAATGAGCGTTTGTGTTTTTAAAGTAGTTCTGGTCGGGGTCTTAATTACCTGAGTCAGGTTTATTACATTTGTATAGTACTTTAGAAGTTTGCTTTCGCTACTATGTATGAGCAAATCAACATTCATGTCACCTAGTATATATAGCTCACTGGCAGTGGTTTCAGCATAAGAGACAATAGTGTTGAAATCCAACATTAAAGAGTCACCATTGGAAAGATAAGCTGGTGGTCGGTACATATTAGCAACTAGAATAGGCTTAGTATCTTTCATTTTAATACTTAAAAGCAATGACTCAGTGGAAGTGTCAACATTGTCAATAAGCTCTGCACTTATAATACTTTTGACATACGTAGCCAAACCACCACCATGGCCCTGTCTATCTTTTCTAAAAACAAGGTAGTTTTCTATGTCTATTTCTGCGTCTAATATATTAGTATTAAGCCAAGTTTCTGATACACACTTTCTGTAATAATTATGCATGCTATTACATACCCTAATCAACTGTTTATTTAAGTTATAAAAAACAATCTACGCATCCTCCACCAACGTTTCTACAACGTTCTTCTTGTTTTATGTGTTTATCAACTCTGTATGTTCTGTCCGTGATCGTTCTCAAAACGATTTCCTACAAAGCCTTTCAAGAACATTTGAATACATATGGTAACCCAATTAAAACAAGCAGGTAAATTAACTATAAAATTTCACTTGGACTACATAGTATGCAATTGTAGTTATGTAACTACGTTATCTTAATAAGCATATATTGACAAGATATTGTTTTACCTCGCAAAATGCCATCATTGTTGTATTTATTATGTACACATGTTATAGTTTATCATATGTACATTCCAAACATTCCACTGTATTTTCAGCAAACTAATTGCATAATGTACTAGTTAGTTAGTTAGCACTGTTAATTTTCCTATTTTATGTTTATGTTTTAGGTTTACATGGAATCACGAAATCGTATAAAAAGAAAAGAAATTCCTACAAGTTCCATTAGTTCCCTAATAGAATATTTTGCACTTTTAAAAAACTTGTAAATAGAACATTTTTGACATTTTATTTTAGGAATATCAAATTAAATAAATTTTTTTTATACATACTAAAAAAATAAAAAAGACTACTGAGGTGTGCGGGGGTCATGCGGTTCTTTAAATAATATAATAATAATATTTCTTAGGAACATATATAAGTTGAGCTCATTTCCGGAATATCATAGATGGTGCATCCTATATATTAAAATGATCTCTGTGATCACTAAAAATATGTGCATAGTGTATATAAATATGATCTTACACATCTGATAGGATTAGGATAATATCCCAATAAACTATTTTAATATTTTTATTTCGATTTAGCTCATAACTAATTAGGGTTTTATATAATTAAATAATTACCTAGTTAAAACCTAGACTGCAAAAATCCACAGTGACCTTGTTGAAGCATTTATGGCGCTGTATATTATGTATGCTAAGTTATAATTAATCAAATACTAAATGTGTTAAGTGTCAGTCTGGTGGTTATGGATGGAAGGTGCGCATGCCTATGACGAAGGTTGCGAGTTTGAATCTAACTTTTGGTGTTATTTTTCAATGAATAAAATCGTTCAACAGGATTAGCTTTGGGGTGATTTAACATTGATTTCGGTAGGCCTAATATACCTGCACTACCTGCAGTACCGTAGAAGGTCGTAAAGGAAACCGTAATTGTTTTAAAAGTTTTAGATGAATTTTAAATAATTCTTCATTCTTCATAATTCTTTATAATTCTTCATTCTTCAGGTTAGGACTGCAGACTGCAACAAACTTTACAGTCTCAGACCAGGCTTCGATCCTCGGCCACTGCTAATCGTCTGAAGCTCGGTGTTGTACGGTAAACGTCACTGGATAGTTGATTGAAACCCAATCTCCTTTGGTGCTCCTTAGTGACCACTACTTACTGTAGGGCCGGCCTAGGGAACGAGACTCGTTTACTGTGGAGGAGGGGACGGGGATAGGTGATAGGGTACAAAGACTGAGACGATCGAACGTGGTAGTCTCCTATTTCCTCACCCATAGTGACTGCTGTGCACAAGTACAAGTGCAGTTACAGTGTAATCCCTGTTACTTATTGTCCCTCAAGTTTGCAAATATTCTTTTTAAAAATGACCAAAAATTCCTAAATGTATTATTACTAAATCAGTCCCTTACAACGGTATATCCTTATGTCTAATGCCTTATAATAGGAAAATTATAACATTACTAGCATAGCTGGAAAACCAAACGGTCTATATTTTTAGTTTATTCTTCCATCTGAATCTCTATGTAGGCAGCAACAGGGTCCAGGTATTGCTTTGTTTCTAAAAGAAATTTGATTTTGTAAATAATTATTATTTATTAAAATTTATTTATTTCATGTAAGATTCACACACTGTACTAAATCAAAAATGTTTAGCGTTAAAATAAAGTTGCAACCACCGTAAAGATTTATATTTTTCAATGTGGGCATTTCCTAAAACTTATAGTTATATTTAAACTAAATTTATTTTTACTAAAAAGGCGATCAAATTATTAGCTTAATGACTGAAAAATGTGTATCGTACCTTTAATTTCTTCTCCGCTCATTTTAAAAGCATTTAAAGAAAATATAATTTTGGTCCGGTGATGTACTGCCTTAAATGCGAGACCAGCTGTCTTTTTTGACGCAAACATGTAGTTTTTTTTGGTGTGAAAGTTCAATTGAAGGAGCTTTAGATCTGTCAAATTGTATAGTGAGATTGAATGCGCGTCTTATTTTAAAATTACTTTATTCGTTGTAATAAAAAAGGGCATGCATTAAAAAGTTTTTTTTAAGAGTTGGAAGTAGAACATGAACTTACTCTTACAGTCTCCAATAAATAAGTCGAATAATTTCAGAACCTTTAAATAAGGAAGTGGTGGGATAAAAAGAACCAAGAATTGTGAGGGATGCATGTATACATCCAGGTATTTCAGGGCAGGAGTACTTGCACTTAAAATTAGGTGGATAGCCTTTGACACAACATTCCACTGGTCCTGGGAATTTAAAACATGTGCAAAATTCAATGCTAAACTAGTTAGTTTAAGTGGTGGAACATTAGCTTTGATTAGTATAATGGTATCTGTTAGTAATTTTGAGAATTGCTGGATTGTTGACAGTTGATGCAGTGTGGGACTCAAGTACAAATCTTGTATGCAATGTGATTTTCCAACTTGAAGCAAAATTTCGAGTGAGAACACATCTACGCCTCTAATACAGTTTAAGTTTGGTGACGCACGGATGAGCGCTTCCTCAAAAAAACTGCGGTGATCGCCACCTGGCAAAACAATTTCGTTTAACTGAAGCAGTGCTGATGGGGACAGTTGAGGGGAGATTGGAATTTCACTTTGCTCTGCACCTATGAATGCAAATTCCCATACGTCTAAACTAATTAGGTAGGGCATGTGGACGTTTACAAAATCTTCAAATGTTTTAGTCGAGATGCCGTCGCATATGGTGAGTTTCTTGATTTTCTTCCCATACAGTGACATGAAGTGGAGTAAATCTAGTTGATTCCGATCTACATCCACACAATCGTATGGTGAACACACGTTTGCAAGGACATACCAAATATCACGATGTAATCGAAGGCTTGTGGTTGGGAATCTATGAGATGTTGTGAGTAATTGATTCAGATCTGAAAGAAAGCTTCCGCCTTCGTACTCATTATAATATGTAAACACACTTCTTGGAAGATTTCCACATCGTTCAACTTGACCAACTGCGGGAACCTCCTGAGCAGGACTCACTTCACCAAATGTAAGAGATATTTCACACAGGTTTCTTTTGAGAAGGACAGACGTAGCAGCATCCCTCCAGCAGCGATTAACAAGACGAAAATTCAACAAATCTTCTACAGTCAAAGTTGACAAGTTGTCAAGTATCTCAGGAAGAATCTGCGCGCAGGGCATTATGGTACAAAAGAATTTGTGAATTAAATTTTACCATACGAAGGAATTGTAGAAAGTATTACCTAATTAACTCAAGTTATTATTTAAATCAATTAAAATACGTGTTCTTATCTTAGTCGTAAAACACTTACATCATCTGTAAATATATTGACGTACAATTTAACATCTTCTATGGTAGTCATAGTCACTTCAGATTCAGATCCACTTGGAACTAACCCAGATATTATGTCATCCGTTTCATTTGTCAACTCATTGTCAGAATTAGTTTGGGGTTTGAGACGCTTTGAAACAGGATTCGAATTATTTGAATTCATTTTGTGCCCAGTGTTTGAACTGAAATAGTGTAAATGAAATACAAAACTTGTAAATTAAAAATAAATTCTTATTAAAAACGTAAAAAAAAATAATGCCCGTTGTAAATAAATATTTACTTTTTTCTTGTATGTACAATTATACACACAAAATAAATTTCATACATAATTAGTAATAAAAATATATACGATAGGCTATGCTATAACACAAAAAATTGACAATAATTTAAAAAAAGGGGAAAAAATACCACACAAAATAATTATAGTTGAATTAATAAAAAGATGTTTTTCGAAACTGTTTAAAAAAAATATTGTTGATTATGTATTTGAATTTTAAAATATATGATTTACAACTTACAAAAGTTTTAAAATTTTTCACATGTAGACTGATTCAGCTCCTATAGATTTCTTTGATATACTTGACACTGGAATTAACCATAGGGGAAATTGAAAACTTTTTTTAAACTTAGGGGGTTAGAGTTTCAGTTCAGAGTTCAGGTTCAGTGAGGTTCAACGTACAGCGGGGAACTACGTGATATATTCAGAATGGAAAAATACTAGAAATAATTCTGTTAAAGTTGTTCGTTAGATAAACTATACAGCCATACCTTCTCTCATCGATCCAGCTTCTTGCACTTGACCTGTTCCAAGTAGAATGGCTCAGTTATTAATTATACCTCCCACGCACAGAAAAGTTCCAAGTATTCTATTCTATTTGTTTTGGCCTTGTATTTGAATTTTGAATTATAGGCTATTCATAGAAGGGTTAAACTCAAGCTCTGAAAGGTGGGAGGGTCATAAATGGAAAAGTTTGTGTGATTCTCTTCAGCACTTATTCTCCTTTGCACTGTTAGAATATTGAAAAAATAATACATAAGGGTTGCCTATAAATGTACGTGCTTTAAAAAGGGAGCATTTGGGAGATTTAGCATGAGATTCTATACATAGTTAAATTATGAGGGCTCCGAATGCTATTTCAAAAACTGAACAACTTCCAACCTTATAGCATTGTCAGCAAGAAACAAGAATATTCGTCAGTGAAGAAAGAAAATGACCCATATCAATTTTTATTGCAAACTAAAAAATGAATTGTCTACACAAGTTATCAAATATCATTATGTAGAATAATTTGCAATTTTAAATAATGTGTACATAGAAAATTTTGCACTTTTAAAAACATGTAAATAGAACATTTTGATCTCTTTAAAAAACATGAAAATATAAAATTTTAAGCTGTTCGAAAAACATGTAAATAGAAAACTTTAAACTGTTCAAAAAGTTGTAAATAAAAAATTGTAAACTGTTCAAAAAGATGTAAATAGAAAATTTTCATCCATTTAAAAAACGTGTACATAGAACATTTTGAACTCTTCAAAAAGCATGCAAACAGAACAATTGACACCTTTAAAAAACGTGTAAATAAAAAATTTAATACATTTTAGAAAAATATAGATGGAGCATTTTTATTTAAATTTCAATATTTTAAATAAAACATTTCGCATACTTTTAAGAAAACGTGCAATAAGTACATTTTGTACTTTTAAAAAACTTGTAACTAAAATTGTACGCATCAATATCAGGTAATGTTTTTTAAAATGTCTCAAGTAGTATTTTCTCAACAAATATTTTTAACTCGCGGCACTTAATTGCGCTGTTGTTGTTTGTGACTGCCAGGTAGAAATTCATTGAATACCTTTCGGTCCCGGTTCCAGGACCAATACAATTTGCAGTTCCGGTTTCGGTTCAAATCCCAATTCCGCTTTGTGCACCAGTTCCTGTTTTAGTTCTAGTTCCGGTTCGTGTTTCGTTCCTGACACCTGTAAGTCATACAGAGTTGGCGGTATTTCAAATATGGCTTCAAATCAAGACTCTAATATGATGTCAAGGCACTCGCACTCACATTACTTCTAAACAGCAGCAAAACACACAAAAACGATAGATAAGGGGTCGTCCACAAATGACATAATCGGTAAAGTTGATAATGGGTCTCGGTGTATACTGGATACTGATTACATTTTCCTAAAATTGGAAATGTATTTAGATGACATCATTTATGGAGGATCATTAGGATTCGAAATACCGATTTTAGCTGTTTAAGGTAGTTAAAAATGTTTCTATTGAATTTTTTCTAGAAATGCAATATGCAATTATTTACAGGTTATTTTCAAAAGTGCAAAATGTTTTATTTACTTGGGTTTCAAAGTGGAAATTGTTCTATTTACGTATAGTTTGTAAAACTAAACTCGCAGCAACAAATACAAATCAGTAATTAGATAAATACATACCACGTATGCAAATACATAAAACTTGGAAACATTGCCGGCAATGTTCCCAGCCCATCAATAAAGTCAAAAAGGCAATAACTACAGTCACTCATTTGATATTTTGTTATGGCTTTGGATTTTTGATGACAGAATAATAGCTGAATTTCTTGATGTACACAATTGCGACTAATTTGACACACGTATGTAGCTATACACAGCTAAAAACTTTGCTTTAAAAACTACTTATACTGTCTTTGAAATTTTTGAAAAGTAGTTAGCTAAAGTACAGAAAAAGGCAATATGTAGGGTAGGCATTGTTGAGCGTGGAGGCATGTCATTGGGATCGGCAAACTTTTTACTGACTTTTGTTTTTACATTATTACGAAATTGTTTTTTGTGCTTTTGTTTAGTAGATTTGCTAATATTATTGTTGAAACAGTTGTGAATTAAAGTTTTGTTTAGCGCTAATAAAGTAATAAACTAAAACGTTGTCTTTTTTTAGTTCTAATAGTTAAGAACTTGTTTTTTTTTTGTATTTAATAATTTTAAATATACAAGTGTTGTGTAATTACTAATTACTATTTTATTTTAACTTTTAAGTCTAAAACAATAAAGTCTGGGGATTGTACCACGTGGATTTTGCTGTACAGAATTTGCAAAAGCTTTGGGGGAAATTTCTAAACTATTAAGAAAATTTCAAAAAGAACAAGTAATGACACAATTATGTAGTAGGAAAAAATATCCGGGCGCGCAACATAAAGTAATGCGCTAACTTATTTTCATATTTTTTAAGCAGTTTAATTAATTAAGCACAGGTCGTCCGAATAACTATTACAGGCTTCCAAGCTAATTTTTTTATATTACAAATATATTTATTATTAATATTTTATTTTGCTATATTTTATATTTCATGTGCGGATGCGTCGATAGTAGCAGATATTGTAAAGAGACTCCAACCAGCTGATTTTATCCCTTGTCGGCTCCTCGCCATCAGTTTTGGTTACTCTAGAATAATAACTTTATAGCTAATAAACAATAGTATGTACCTACAATAACAGGATTTTCTTTACCTTATAAACATTAAGAATATTGTATTATCTTACAATATTATGAAATACATGTTACTTTTAAGTTTTGACATATGAAAAAATTTGTAGCAATAAAGTTGCACCTTGAGCTTTAAATGGAACCGCGGTATTGCTACTTCTTTGATTAATGTTGTTTTCCAAGTCTGACTTTTACAAAGTGAAAACAGGTCCTAACTATTTAATTACTACTCCATCTGAATTTCAATGTAGGCCGCAATAGGGTCCAGATATTGCTTTGTTTCTGAAAGAGATTTAATTGTTTTTTTAAATATTTTAATCAAATGTTTTCTTCAAGTTAAGATTCACAATGCACTTAATTATACTTGTTTAACTTTAAAATAAACTCGCAAACACAATCTAGTATAAGGGTCTACTTTTTTTAATGGGTGCATTTTCTAAAACTTGTACTTAAACTAAATATATTTCCACTTACAAGGGAGCCACGCCAAGTGGTACGCTCCAATTTTAAAACAAGTATCCACAGTTGATTGATCTACCAGAGTGTACAACCCTAAAACAGTACGTTCGCAAACTGCGCCGTTGGTCCACAGTAGCCCGCCAAAGTTCAAAACCGCTACTTTTTAAAACTTTGCCGCCTTGCAGTTCCTACTTTTTCTATATGATTTTCAAAAAATTTGAAAATTTTTGACCTGTTTCTAAAAAATTATTTCTGCGTTTTTGAAAATTCAAATATTTACAATTTTTCCTAAAAATGAGGTATGTTGAGGGGCCTCAGAAAAATGAGTTTTATTACAATTTTTTAGAAAAAAATGTAAATATTTGAATTTTAAAAAACGCAGAAATTGTTTTCCAGAAAATGGTTTGAAGGTTACAAAACTTTAAATTTTTCGAAAATCGGATAAAAAATGTAGGAACTGCAAGGCGGCAAAGTTTAAAAAAGTAGCAGTTTTTAAAATTTGGCGGGCTATTGTGGACCAACGGCGCAGTTTACGACCGTACTGTTTTAGGGTTGTAGTACACTCGGGTGGATCAATGAACTGTATGGGTACTTGTTTTAAAATCGGAGCGTACCACTTGGCCTAGTTTCCTTGTGAGAAGCAATTAAATTCTTTTCTTTTTCTTTTTAGTGACGTGTTAAAATGTGCAGGGTACCTTGAATTTCTTCTCTGCTCAAATGAGAAGGATTAAAAGAAAAAACAATTTTTGTCCGGTGATAGACTCCCTTAATTGCGTGAGCAGCTGTCACTTTTGAGGCAAATTGGTAATTTAGTTTCTTGGTATTAAAGTCCATTTCAAGATGCTTTAAATCTGTAAAATAGTATAAAGTGAAATTAAATGTGTCTAATTTTAAAATTAACTTATCAGTCCTAATATTAAGTGCTTGCATTAAAAATCGTTTTTTTAAGAAATGGATTTATACAAGTAATCGATAGAAAAAACAAACTTACTCGTGCAGTCTCCAATATATGGCATGGTCCGTTTCAACCCTAGTGCGGTAGTGGAGGTTTCTAATTCAGCTGAAGCACAGTCATTTCCCAAAGTTGCACACTGTTGAGGGGAAATCCCTGTAAAGAAACTGTCAACTTCATTTGTATCTTGATTTTGACACAGTAGAGATAGTCGAAATCTTTCTAATTTTGTAAATGTCCAGACCCAATTTTCAAGGTTTTTTGAATGCCAATAACAAATGTGTAAATTTTTAACATTCGGGAATAGTTTTGCCATGTTAATTCTTCCAAACGGAGATAGTTGTGAATGTGTGCCCAAATCCAAAGTGGTCACTGATACGAGAGAATCACACGCCATCTGGGACACTCTACTACTGTAGACTCCTTCGATATGATTTTCTACTAAAAAGAATTCCAATAAAGTCCCAGGGCTTTCTTTTTTTCGATTATTATATATCATCAGAGTGGAAAGGCTAGGGAAATAATCTGCTGGGATAATATTGCGGCGGCTGCTGCTGCTTTCTTGGTTGTGTAATGCCGACAGTGCGGTAAAGTCATACACAGATTGATTGGCGGTTATTTGACCAGCTCGAACTGCATCACCTATGACATCCCCTACAAAATGAACTTTTGTTTTAAATGACGAGCTGCTTTGATTGTTCCTTTCAATGGTAGGATCCGGATCTGGACCCGGTGTATTGTCGTATAATGTTAGAACCTTTAAATAAGGAAGTGGTGGGATAAAAAGAACCAAGAATTCTGAGGGATGCATGTATATACTCAGGGATTTCAGGGCAGGAGTACTTGCACTTAAAATTAGGTGAATAGCCTTTGACACAACATTCCACTGGTCTTGGGAATTTAAAATATCTGCAAAATCCAATGCTAAACTAGTTAGTTTAAGTGGTGGAGCATTATACTTCAGAATAATGGTATCTGTTAGTAATGTAGAAAATTTCTGGATTGTTGACATTTGATGGACTGTAGGACGCAAGTACAAATCTTTGATGCAATGTGATTTTCCAACTTGCAGCAAAATTTCGAGCGTGCATACATTTACACGTCTAATACAGTTCAAGTTTGGTGAGGCACGGAGTAGCACTTGTGCAAAACTACGGTGATCGTCACCAGTACTAGCTGGCAAAACAATTTCGTTTAACTGAATTAATGCTGACGGGGACAGTTGCGGGAAGATTGGAATTTCACTTTCCTCCGCTTCTATGAAATTAAATTCTTCGACGTCTAAAGTTATTAGGTGAGGCATGTGGACGTTTACAAAATTTTCAAAAGTCTGGATCCAGTTTTCGTTGAATAACGTGAGTTTCCTAATTTTCTTCCCATACAGTGACATGAAGCGGAGTAGTTCTAATTGATTCTGATCTTCTACACAATCGAACATGTCTGAAAGAACAGGCCAAATATCACGATGGAATCGAAGGCTTGTAGTTGGGAATCGATGAGTTGTTTTGAGCAATTGATTCAGATCTGAGAGTAAGCCTTCTTTTTGGTGTACATTATTGACATTATAATAGTGGCAAGGTGATGGTGAAGAATGTGTGACAGTTTCTGGGATATTAAACGTTGGTTTAACTTGATGAGCATCAGAATTATTACCAAAATCCAGAGATATTTCACACAAGTTTCTCTTGAGAAGGACAGACGTGGCCGCATCTCTCCAGCAACGATTCACGAGACGGAAATTCAATAAATCTTTAACAGTCAAAGTTGACAGGTTGACATTGTCCAGTATCTCAGGAAGGATCTGCGCTCAGGACATATTGTACAAAGCATTTCGTAAATTTAATTGTTAAGCGATACATAAATTGTCCTAAAATTACGAAAACTAACAGTACATATTTGGTTTTGCAATTTATTTCAAATCTGTGTAAGTAACACTATTATTGAAAAAGCCCCTTATGCACCTTTTAAAAACATGAAAAAAACCTAGTCCACACTTTTTTAAAGAATGCAAATAGAACATTTTGCATTTTTCAAAATCTTGTAATTATTACTTTTTGCACTTTTTAAAAATATGAAAATAAAGTATTTTGTGTTTTTTTGAAAAAATGCAAATAAAAAATTTTGCAATTTTCAAAATCGTGAAAGTAGAACATTTTGCACGTTTCTAAAACATGGAACTTCAACATTTTACTTTTTTTTTAATTATACAAATAGAACATTTTGCACGTTTGAAAAACACCGATACAGAATATTTTGCAATTTTCAAAAACATGGAAATAAAAAATTTTGCACGTTTCAAAATCATGGAAATAGAAAAATTTGCACGTTTTAAAAACATAGAAATAAAACATTTTGTAAGTTTCAAAAACATGGAAATAGAACATTTTACTTTTTTCAAAATCATACAAATAGAAAAATTTGCACGTTTTAAAAACATAGAAATAAAACATTTTGTAAGTTTCAAAATCATGTAAATACAACATTTTCCAACACTTGACAATCAAGTAAATTGAATATTGACCACTTTTCCTAAATATCCAAATGCAACATTTTTCATTACCAAACAAAACATTCAATTCATTCAAAATCCTAAACTTTTTCCTCCCTAAAACTAATTACTTCGTCCGGCCCCCAAAATCCAGCCCCAAGCCCCACACTCAAAATTTTACCCACCCGTACCACCCCCAAAAAAACCAGGGCGTCAGCCCTGGTTTTTTCCCACCACTCCCTTTTCTGTATATACCTGGGTCGAGCTTCCACTCATCCCACACCGTTACTTCCGCCCATTTTCAGCCCCGTCCACCACCCCCACCCTCCCGCCCACTCTCAAAACTACCCTCCAATCTAAACAACCACAACTACCCCTTCATTTCCTCCCTCATTTTTTTTTCACCCACCCCCAACCCCCGCTCCGCTAAAATCCAATCAAAAACCCAAAAACTTTTTGTCCACCAAAATCCAACCCACTCAAACACACGCGCCAAAAACGATGAACACGAGCGTCTCCGCAGCCATCAGTATCAACTTACCCCAATTCCTTTTCCAACATTTCCAATCCAGACGTCAATTACACGGACGCGCCAAATTCAAATCCCCATTTTATTCAAACTTCAAATTCCCCCATTTCTCAAAAGTACAAAAAGCTTCATTTTCATCACAATATTCCATTTCTATCCTAAATCAAAAACCAACATCTACACAAAAATACCGTCATTCCGTAATCATGTAATCAAGTCATTTCCATCACTTTTCAAAAACATGCAAAATACATATTTTGGTACATTTCAAAAACATGCAAATAAAACATTTACAACTTTTCTCAAAACATGTAAATAGATCATTTTAATTCTTGGCTCATGGTATTAATTAAATTACAAAAAATGACGTTAATTATTTTCAAAGACACTTCCATTTACGTAATAGTTTAGTTAGGACATGTACTCAAGATTCACATTTTGTGTAAGATTATTTTCATTTTTGCTAATAACATTATTTGTAATATTTAGGTTTATCATAAATTTTAAAATTCACAAAATTGGTTTTACCACTGTAGTTTCCTTCGATATGATTTTCTACTAAAAAGAATTCCAATAGTGTCCCAAAGCTTTCTTTTTTTCGATGATTATCTATCATCAGAGTGGAAAGGTTTGGGAAATAATCTGCTGGGATAATATTGCGGCGGCTGCTGCTTGCTTGGCTGTGTAATGACGACAGTGCGATATAGTCTTGCACAGATTGGTTGGCCTTTATTTTACCAGCTCGAATTCCATCACCAATGACATCCCCTACAAAATGAACTTTTGTTTTAAATGACGAGCTGCTTTGATTGTTCCTTTCAATGGTAGGATCCGTATCTGGACCCGGTGTATTGTCGTATAATGTTAGAACCTTTAAATAAGGAAGTGGTGGGATAAAAAGAACCAAAAATTCTGAGGGATGCATGTATATACTCGTGGATTTGAGGGCAGGAGTACTTGCACTTAAAATTAGGTGGATAGCCTTTGACACAACATTCCACTGGTCCTGGGAATTTAAAATATCTGCAAAATCCAATGCTAAACGAGTTAGTTTAAGTGGTGGAGCATTATCCTTCAGAATAATGGTATCTGTTAGTAATGTAGAAAATTTCTGAATTGTTGACATTTGATGGACTGTAGGACGCAAGTACAAATCTTTGATGCAATGTGATTTTCCAACTTGTAGCAAAATTTCGAGTGAGAACACATCTACGCCTCTAATACAGTTCAAGTTTGGTGAGGCACGGAGTAGCACTTGTGCAAAACTACGGTGATCGTCACCAGTACTAGCTGGCAAAACAATTTCGTTTAACTGAATTAATGCTGACGGGGACAGTTGCGGGAAGATTGGAATTTCACTTTCCTCCGCTTCTATGAAATTAAATTCTTCAACGTCTAAAGTAATTAGGTGAGGCATGTGGACGTTTACAAAATTTTCAAAAGTCTGGATCCAGTTTTCGTTGAATAACGTGAGTTTCCTAATTTTCTTCCCATACAGTGACATGAAGTGGAGTAGTTCTAATTGATTCTGATCTTCTACACAATCGAACATGTCTGAAAGAACAGGCCAAATATCACGATGGAATCGGAGGCTTGTAGTTGGGAATCGATGAGTTGTTTTGAGCAATTGATTCAGATCTGAGAGTAAGCCTTCTTTTTGGTGTACATTATTGACATTATAATAGTGGCAAGGTGATGGTGAAGAATGTGTGACAGTTTCTGGGATATAAGACGTTGGTTTAACTTGATGAGCATCAGAATTATTACCAAAATCCAGAGATATTTCACACAAGTTTCTCTTGAGAAGGACAGACGTGGCCGCATCTCTCCAGCAACGATTCACGAGACGGAAATTCAATAAATCTTTAACAGTCAAAGTTGACAGGTTGACATTGTCCAGTATCTCAGGAAGGATCTGCGCTCAGGACATATTGTACAAAGCATTTCGTAAATTTAATTGTTAAGCGATACATAAATTGTCCTAAAATTACGAAAACTAACAGTACATATTTGGTTTTGCAATTTATTTCAAATCTGTGTAAGTAGCACCATTATTGAAAAAGCTGCCCCTTTTTTACGTTTTGAGAACTTGAAAAAAAAGTATTCTACACTTTTTTAAAGAATGGAAATTGAACATTTTGCATTTTTCAGAATCTTGTAACATTATTACTTTTTGCACTTTTTAAAAATATGAAAATAAAAGTATTTTCAACTTTTTTAAAAAATGCAAGTAGAACATTTTGCAATTCTCAAAATCATGCAAAAGGCTCAGCAGCAATTCTAAGTTTTTTTTAGAGGTCATGAACACATTCAGCGCTCATTTCTACTCAAATTCAGTAATAATAATTGTGATACATTAATTTTAATTTTCAATTCAATTGTTGTAAAGTATGGAATCAACAGCAATTTGTGAAATTACTGTTTATTTTTTGTTTAATAAATTTTAAATCAATTAAAACAGGTGTTCTTATTCTACTTACAATTAGTTGTTAAATCACTTACATCATCTGTAAAAATATTGACTAACGATTTAACATCTTTCTTAGCCATGGTTACTTGAGATCCACTTATGATAAGTACTGAACCAGTACTGTCATCTGTTTCATTTGTCAACTCTTCATCGGCAGAATTAACTTTGAGTTTGAGACGCTTTGAGACAGGGTCCGAACTATTTAAGTTCATTTTATGCTCATAGCTTTGGAACTGAAATACTAAAAATTAAAAACAAAAAATGTATTTACTAATTATTTAGTATAAATAAATATTCAAAAAAATCCCCGTTGTACACTGTAGACCACTACTAGTAGCACTTAAAAATTAGATACTGTTTTGAAAAATCAAATTTGTCACCCTGGACTCGTTAAAACATACTATAAAAATGCACACAGCTACTTCAAAAAACAATCATGGTTTTCCAAATTAAAAATAACAGGAAAAAAATGCACACAAAATATTGTGATAATAAAAAAGAAACCAAACTGTTTGACAAAATATTACTGTGTTCAATAATTATGTAGTTGAATAAATGACTTACAAATTGTCAATTGTACGTGTTGACTGAGGCAGCTTCTAGATTCGTTTGATATACTTGACGATAATATTGTTTCTGCTTTGCCTTTGACTTTTGTACAAGGCTATAAATAGAAGGGTTAAAGAGTTTTTAAGGTTTAGGAAACGCACGGAGCCTACAGCAGAAAGGTTTTCTTGGTAGAAGATGCTGGGAATGTAAGACAATAGCCAGTTCTTTGAAATTGAGGTATATTTTAAGTATTTATAAATTTATTTGGAAATATCAATAGTTATGTCTGTATATTAATAGATCCATGTATTATGTGATAGCAGGACAAAGTATTTAAATATCCCTTAATTATTTACAGATAAATAATATATCCCTGCAAAACAAATTATGGTTGACTGTATTAACATTTTTATTTTTTATTTTAGGTTGATATGAAATATATAGCGTCGTAGAATACAAAATCAAGAAATTCCTACAAATTCAAATGTCTTCCTTGAAAGAACAGTTTCCACTTTAATAAAAACATGCAAATGGAACGTTTTGCACTTTTTTAAAACATGAAAATAGAACTTTATGCACATTTCAAAAACCTAATTATAAATAAGACATTTCACACTTTTTAAAAAACATAAAAATAGTACAATTTTTTGTACTTGTTAAAAACTTATAAGTACAATTTTACATATCAAAATCAATCAGTGGTCTTTTGAAATAGCTTAAATAGTATTTTTTTCAACGCAGATTTTTACCTCGTAGAGCTTGCGCTGTAGGAGATTATGATCGACAGTTATAAATTGAATTCCTTGTGGCCCCAGTTCCGGTTTCTGTCCAGGTTCCGGTTCCAGCACCAGTACCAGTTTCAGTTCCGGTTCTAGTTCTGGTTCCAGTTCCGGCCTCAGTCTAATTTCCGTTTCCGGATTTGCTTTTAGCATGAAGTGGAAGGACCCGGAGTTATCACGCCTTCACCGGCGATATACCATTTTAAACAGAAAATTGTGTACTTTTTTTTATTTTCAAAAAATAAGCTTAACACTGTCCTTTTATAAATGAACATTTTGCAATTTAAAAAAATCAAAAATTAAAACTTAATTAAACTTCGGCCTGACACTAAATATCATATTTTTAAACTGCTGTTTTAAACTGTGTACTAAACGCTGACTTAAATCCAAACAAAAACATTGCATTGGGGTCATTATTCAATATGAACTGGAAACTTACATTTTATTGAAGAGTGCAAATATTATTGGAGATGACAATATTATAATATCTCAAGAATTTAATCAATGGACTTTCATAGTGAAACAGATCTACAGCTTTTAATAAAGTGTTCCTGTTCCTTTACAAAGAGACAATTTGAAACTAACTCTGAATTTTAAAATAGAAGAGTGACGAGTTAATGGTTTCCGTCCCTCTCGTTTCAATTTTCAATACATTGTAACGTTTGATAAACGTTTAAAATACGTTCGTCAGCCCCGATAGAAGGCTTACGTCATTCTGATTGACTAGATTCATGTAATCCATGTTATGTTTTTGCGTTCAATGTTGAAGCACAGGGTTACATTCCGTCCAGGAAAAAATCAAGAGGCACAGTCAGTTTCATTTAAAGTTACATACATAGCAATGCAAATATTTTTTGGCACATATTTATGTTTTTACTATGGGCTGTCAATTGCCATACATCCACAATGTCCTTTGGGAGCTTGCAAAAATAACGTTATAAAAAAATTAGTCATTCTAGCCCCTACCCCCTCATCCCTTTTTTTAATATGTACGCACATGTGAAAATAAAAGCTAAACTTTTCTATCTGCTGTCTTAAAAGGATGCGAAGTTTTCCGTTTGTATGCTTTTTCTAATTGCAAAATGTTCCATTTGAGTGTTTTTACAAAGTGCATTATATTTTATTCACTGTTTTAAAAGGTGCAAAATTGTCCATTACCATGTATTTTTCAAATTGAAAAATGTTCCATTTGAGTGTTTTGAAAAAGTGCATTATATTTTATTTACTGTTTTAAAAGGTGCAAAATTGTCCATTTACATGTTTTTTTTAAATTGAAAAATGTTCCATTTGAGTGTTTTGAAAAAGTGCATTATATTTTATTTACTGTTTTAAAAGGTGCAAAATTTTTCATTTACATGTTTGTTCAAAGTGCAAAATGATTTTTTTCAGTGGTTTTTCAAAGTGCAAAATTTATTCTATTTTAGTGTTTTTGCAAAATGCATATTATTTTTTTAATGCTTTAAAAATTGCAAAATATATTTCATTTTAATCCTATTTCAAAGTGTAAAATGTTTTATTTCAGAGTTTTTGCAAAGTGCAAAATGTGTTTTGCAACTTCTAAAATGTTGTAGTTAGAACATTCTGCCCTTTGACATAATGTGCAATAAGAACATATTTAAATTGTTCGGTTGTTAAAACAACTGATGATTATATTATTTATTACAAAACTGAAGGATTTACTCCTTATCGTAAATTATTATAATATTTATTATGAGCATACCAACAATAATTACCAAAAATGTGGAATACACGTTACTTTAAATATATGCTACATGACAGATTAATCAAACTAATCGTAAGTTATATTGGCCTCGTAAAAATAACAAATTAAAAGCCGCATTATTGCTAAATCCTTTTGTTATAATTGTTTCTTTTTAGGTCTGATTTTTACAAGGTGAAAAGCAAGTCAAAATTATTTGATTACTTAAGCATCTCAATCTTAATGTAGGCAGCAACAGGTTCCAGATATTGCCTTGCTTCTGAAAGAGATTAGAGTTTAAACATAGTTTATTATAATAAAGTTTGTAAAATCAGATTCGTAGTGTAGTAAGTATATAAATACTTACTAAGAATTAATAAATGTTAAAATGTATATGATAGTCAAATCGTTAGTAAAGAACCAAAATGACCCATATCCATTTTTAGTTAAAAAAAATATCCACTATCTACACAAATATTGAAACATATGTCTTGCAAAAATTTGAATAGAATATTTTGTACTTTTCAAAAGCATGTAAATAGATCATTTTACACTTTTCAAAAACATGTAAATAGAACATTTTACACTTTTTAAAAACACGTAATTAGAACATTAATTTTCATTTTAAAAAACATGTTAATACAACATTTCGCAGTTTTTGAAAACATTTAAATAGAATATTTTGCATTTAAAAAATTCGGTAAATAAAATATTTGGCATTCCATCAAACATATGATTAAAACATTATTTTCATTCAAAAAAAATTCGCAGCATTCAAAAACATGTGAATAAATCATTTTACATTTTACAAAACATGTAAATAGAACATTTCACACTTTTTAAAAACTTGTGATTAACATTCTACTCATGTTTCTCATCCTATTTTTTTGACATAGCTCATTTTGATTCTAGCTTAAATTGCATTTGGGTCATTTTGGTTCTTCACAGACAAAATGCAGTTTTGTATACGGGTCAATTTTTTTATATTGGGTTGCGTTTAGCATATCAAATAAACTAAATTCATTTTTACTGAAAAGGGGTTTAAATATTTCATATTTCGTTAGCTAATCAACTCAAAACTATGTACTATACCTTGAATTTCTTCTACGCTCATATGGGAGGCATTTAAAGAAAATGTAATTTTAGTCCAGTGATTTACTTCCTTAAATGCGCGAGCAGCTGTCACTTTGGTGAAAAACTTGAAGTTTAATTTGTTAGCGAAATTTAGTTGGAGTTGCTTCAAACCTGTAAAAAAAGTAGTGAGTTTTAATGCATCTTCTTTCAAAACCAAATTATCTGTCTTAAAAAAAGTGGAATAAAAAGTGTTTCTAACAAGCAAGTGGTTTTACATTGAACTCGCCAATTTCAAAAAGACATGTCTACAAAGATGAGGCTACTTTTAAATAGTGTGAATCAAAAGTAACTCGACTGAATTGTGCGTTGTTTGGTTTTGGTCATACAGTAGTATGACAAAAAAAGTTCAAATTTTAATACTTTCCCGCCCTGTTCCTTATTTCTACAGATCTCATCTGATATTGAGATGTTTTCTAACGTCTTGGCTGTTTTCAAAAAATTCATTTTAGAATTTTCCAAAATTCGAAAAATTTTATTTTTTCAAAACATTTGTCTATAAAA
This sequence comes from Dicyrtomina minuta, assembly GCA_949802685.1. Lineage (NCBI taxonomy): Eukaryota > Metazoa > Arthropoda > Collembola > Symphypleona > Dicyrtomidae > Dicyrtomina > Dicyrtomina minuta. The sequence continues at coordinate 170,261,289 of OX461808.1, read as the reverse complement.
TTGGGCCCTAAAAGTAACGTTTCATTAAAAAATTTTCAAAATAATGAAAATGTTTGAGTTTTAACAAATTCTAAAGTAACATCTTAGAAAAGAGTCTAAACGTTAGAAAAACATCAAATTTCGTCAAAATCGGATGCGAATTGTAGAAGTTACAGAGCGGCAAAGTATTTAAATTTAAATTTTTTAACTATTTGGCGGGCTATTGTGATGAAATAATGCAAAATATAATGCAGTCGATTTACTTTGGATTTCTACTATTTAAAAGTAACCTGATTTTTCTAACATCAAATTTTAAAATTGGCAAATTTCTCGTGAAACCACTCCTTTGTAAAAGAGGGATTTCTAAGTACTAATCGGCAGAAAATAAACTTACTCGTACAGTCTCCAATAAATGGCATGGTCCTTCCAAAACCGTTTGCAGCACTGAACGTCTCTAATTCAACGGAAGTTAAGTCATTTGCCTTTTCTAAAGTTGCACATAATTCAGGAGAAATCCCTGTAAAGAAACTGTCGACGTCATTCGCATTATGATTTCGACACTCTCCAGACAGTTCTAATCTCTGCAATTTTTTAAATGTCCAAACCCAATTTGGTAGGCTTTTTGAGAACAAAAAGTTAATGTTTAAATTTTGAACATTCGGAAATAGTTTTGACATGTTAATGCCGTCAAATGCAGATGGTTGAGAAAATATGTGCAAATCCATCGCGGTCACTGAAACGAGAGTATCACTAGCTAATGAAGACACTCTTCTCTCTGCTCCAAGATTCTGTTCCACCGAAAAAAATCCCATGAGTTTCCCACTCCTTCTTTTTATTCCATGTGAATATATCTTCACTTTGGACAGGCTAGGAAAATAATCTACTGGAATATTATTCCTGCGATGGCGGCGGCTTTCTTGGATATTTAATAAAAACTTGGAAAAGTCATGCACAGATTGGTTGACGTTTATTTTACCAGCTCGAACTGCATCACCTATGATATCCCCTACAAAATGTATTTTAGACGAGCTTTCATTGTCGCCGTCGCTTCCATCAGTAGGATCAGTAGTAGTACCGTCGAATAATTCCAGAATTTGTAAATGAGGAAGCGGTGGGATACAAATGAATAAAAATGCGGAGTCATGCATACGTATATCCAGGCATTTCAAGCTAGCAGTGCTTGCACTCAAAATTAGATGAATAGACTTTAAAACAACATCCCACTGGTCTTGAGAATTCCCAACATATGAAAAATCCAATCTAAAACTACTTAGTTTAAGTCCTGGAACATTATCCTTTACAATTTGAGTATTTGTAAGTAATTTTGAGAATTTCTGAATTGTTGACATTTGATACACTGTAGGCCTCAAGTACAAATCTTTAATACAATGTGATTTGCCAACTTGAAGCAAAATTGCGAGTGAGGTTACATCCACACGTCTAATACAGTTCAAGTTTGGTGAAGCACGGATGAGATCTTCCTCAAAACGACGGTGATCGTTACCCGGCAAAACAATTTCGTTTAACTGAAGTAGAGCTGACGGGGACAGTGTTGGGGAGATTGGAATTTCAATTTGCTCTGCTCCTATGAAATAAAATTCTCGAACGTCTAAACTAATTAAGTGAGGCATGTGGACATTTACAGAATCTTCAAATGTTTTGATCCAGATTTCGTCGCATAACGTGAGTTTCCTGATTTTCTTCCCATACAGCGACATGAAGTTGAGTAGTTCAAATTGATTCTGATCAACATCTACACAATCGAATGGTGGGCACATTTCTGGAAGAACAGACCAAATATCACGATGCAATCGAAGGCTTGTAGTTGGGAATCGATGAGTTGTTGTGAGTAAGTGATTCAAATCTGAAAGTGTGCTTCCTTTTTGGTACGCATTGTGATAGTTGTAAACTGATGGAGAAGAATGTTTCACACTTTTTGGAAGATTCAAATCTCGTTCAACTTGACTAACAGCAGGGACCTTTTTTTCATGATGATACACTCTACCAAAATCAAGACTGATTTCACACAGGTTTCTTTTGAGAAGGACAGACGTCGCAGCATCTCTCCAGCAACGATTCACGAGACGAAATTTCAACAAATCTTCTACAGTCAAAGTTGACAGGTTGTCAAGTATCTCAGGGAGTATCTGCCCGCGGAGCATTGTACAAAATCAAATGAAATTATTGTTTAATTTTTTTTAATACATTTTCAATAAATCATTAAAAATCAATGTTCTTATCCTAGTCGTAAATCACTTACATCATCTGTAAATATATTCAATACTGATTTTGCATCTTCCTTAGCCATGGTTAGTTCAGGTTCAGACCCACTTATGATTAGAACTGAATCAGTGCTGCTGTCATCTGTTTCATTTGTCAACTCTTCATCATCAGCAGAATTAACTTTGAGTTTGAGACGCTTTGAAACAGGATGAGAATTATTTGAATTCATTTTGTGCTTATAGCTCTTGAACTGAAATACTGAAAATTAAAAACAAAAAACATTATTTGCTAATAATTAATTATAAATGAATATTCAAAAAAATCTCCGTTGTACATTTAAGACCACTACTATTACAACCTACAAATTACATACTGTTTTAAAAAAACAAATGTTGTAATCTGAGCTGGTTAAAAACTTCCTAAAAAATGCACATATGTAGCTACTTCAAAAACAAAATTATGTTTTTTTAAATTGAAAATAGCAGGACAACAATTACACACAAAATAAAGCGGTGATAAAAAAGAAATTTTCAAACTGTTTGACAAAATATTACAATTAAATTATGTGGTTGAATATATGACTTATAAATTGTATGTGTAAACTGTGAGTCAGCTTCTAGATTCGTTTTATAATTAAATTTATACTTGACACTGACACTTGAATTAATTATAGGGGAAATTAAAAACTGTTTTTTTTAACTTGGGGTGAGAATTTAAGTGAGGTTCCACATTTGCTAGGGGAACTATACGTGTTTAAATAAGAATGGAAAAATACTGATAATAATTTATTTGGTGTTGGTCGGTCGACTACAACCTGCTTCCTCCCCACGATCCTTCTTGCACTTGACCTGTTCCACCAAGTAGAGCGGCTCTCTCATATTTATTTTTTACACATAGAACAGTTCCAAGTTGGAAATTTGTAATTATTGTTTCGGCTATCCCTTTGACTTTGAGACTAGGGTATTAATAGAAGGGCAGAAGGGTTTTAGGGTTCAGGAAACAAGCGCACGCAGCCTACACGAGAAAGGTTTTCTTGGTAGAAGATGCTCGCAAAATAGGACAATAGCCAGTTCTCTGAAAAATTTCAAATAGAGTTGACAAATTCGTGAGTATGTAATTTATATTAGAATATTTAAACAAAATAATCTGTAGAATTGGAGAATTTGTACCTGATAGAATAGTTTGCACTTTATTAAAACCTGTAAATAGAACATTTCGCACTTTTTTGAAAACTTAGTAAATAGACAATTTTTCACCTTGTCAAAAACAAGAAATTAGAACATTATGCACTTTACCAAAAACATGGAAATAGAACATTTTAGACTTCGCAAAAACAATTAAATGAAACATTTACACTTTTGAGAAACATGTAAATAGAACATTTTGTACGCTTCAAAAACACTGAATTAGATCATTTTGCACGATTTCAAAACCGTGTGAATAGAACATTTTGCACCTTTTTAAAAGTATGTAAATAAAAGATTTTGCACGTTTTAAAAACATATGAGAAGAAGTTCTTGCACTTTTTAAAAACATGTAAATAGAACATTTTACACTATTCAAAATAACTCGATTACCATCTAACAAATCTTTTCTAATAAGTGTTGTTTCTAACCAAGGGTAGTAGAATAGTAGGAGGTTGAGACATTCCGAATAAGGGGTCGGCTCCCCTTAACCATGACGTCATTTGGCAGATATGCAATTATACGAGCGTGACTAAGGCTACAATATGTAACGTGCAAATACTCACGAACTGCTATCTGCACTGCAGAAGATAAAGCGTTTTGCATCTTCGGTTTACATTGAAGTGAAATGGAATTAAAGTAAAAATCAATAAGCTTTAATTAAATATACTGTACATTTATTACAACGTATTTACATACTTAGAACTTTTTACAAACTGTTTTGATTTTTTCAAATTTATTTTTGATTTATATCGTATCTCGTTTAAATATTTTGCTCGTATTCTCATTCGAGTGTGAATATACTCTCTTATTATAGACAGGTCAATACTTGGATGAAGCTTATGAATATGATGAACTAATTTAATCGCGCAGTAATTACTTTTTTGGTAATAAGGATATAGTTTGCGAAACTCTTTCTCACACGAGACTACACTGCTGTAAATATAATCGTTTGGAATTATTAATCCACCCCTAGATAACATTTCTATCCAGGGAAAGGACTCCGTCGTTTTTTTTTGTACTTGTGAATCATCACCACTAATACTACCATAAATTAATTTACTTTTTTTACGTAACTTAAATGCTAGATATCCAGCTAAATATCGTAAAGATTCTAAATCTATTTCGTTAGTTATATTGCTGTCCCTATTTTTCTACAAAATATATATTTAGATGTTGTTGCGTGTTGCCCTGTTTAATATTATTTAAAACTACGACTCTTATCAATAGACTCCTTACTTCCTCATAGTCACGAGCTTCGAATTAAATATTTATTAATTGAATAAATTATTATTATGTTTCTGATGCGGAGGAGAAGCTACAGACGAAATATCTATTAATTCGATTTCCATTCACTTGTTTCTTTTTTTCAGGGATATTGATTCCGATTATAATGGCACTTATGTTTTTTGTTTTATTCGAACATTAGTACATGGAAATAATACTGCTCGTGCTACTGATGCCAGTGGTTCTGGGTGTAGCTGAGGATGCCGGTGGTGGTCATGGCTTCCAATATGAATTCTGGAACGTGTCGTGATTTCGTTATCTGTATCATCATCATCAGGGGCGGACTGGTTATTTTAAGGGCCCGGGTATTTTTAATGACGAGGTTTGGCGATCAGGGGGCCCATACTGAGCCGAGGGGCCCAAGGCTCCTGTTTACGTAATGTATAAGAAATTGGGGGCCCATCGCGAATCTCCCGGAATTCCTTTTGGCCAGTTCGTCCCTGATCATCATGGTCATCAATATGCAGTAAATCAAGATTTAATTTGTCTAAAACGTTGACTAATTGTGATTAAAATTCCTTCTCTACTCTCTGATTTTCTCGTCTATGTCGATACTGTCCGCTATGATTGAGGATGTGAAAAGAATCCTTTGGTGATCTGCAATGTCAATCTTTGTTTTATTTCTATTATTTGAATTTGTTATTTCTCTATGGACAGATTTTGTCTTTTTGGACGTTGAAGTTGTACCGCTGGACTTATTGTAAGTTGTGGAATTTTGACTGGTTTTGGATTTGAACGAAACTTGTTTCTTCAGTTTAGTTTTGTCTGGATTGTGACTGTCATTGATTGTGATGGTTTCTTCCTCTGTTTGTCGTTCAGTGAGTATATTTTAATCAGTGTCGAGATCTCTTTCTGCAAATCGAATTCTTCGTCGTGTCACGACGACGGTTTTTTTCGTGCTTGGAGTACTAAAGGAATTTGTCTTCGGTTGTGTTTGTATTTTTCTTGGTGGGGGCTGCAGGGCTGTTTTAGGATTATTTTGATAGCGGTAACGACTTTGAATTTCACGGGTAATCCTGAAATTAGTTGTAGCAATATTATGGTGCACAAAATTTTCATTTTCGAACAGAGGTCTTGCTGGGTTTAAATTTTTATGCAAAAATCAATGGAATTATCTGAATTCGCAATGAAATAAGTGTCACTAGCAAAATCCTTCTCTGCTGAGAAGTGACAGGAAGAAAGAGGTTTACGGACACCTTCTTCCTGGACATTTTCCTCCTAGGCATCTTCCTCCCGGACATTTTCCTCTCGACCACATACGGAGGAAATTTTCCTCCCAGCATCGAAATTCATATGACCACAATAAACGAGTGCTTCTAGCCTCATAATACATGTAGAAATTCTCTAAAGTACACAAAATTCACAATGTGAAGTACTAAAATCGATCGTTTCCCACTTTGTATGAAGTTAAGTATGTAAATATTTATTAATCAAATGTAACGAATGTGATATGAACAGGATTGCACAAATAATGTCGTCTGATCAACTGAATTTATCTGCGATAATTATCACTGTAAAAATGGTATGGTTGCGTTCAAACGTATTCAACAAATAGGCTTTACCATGATGGAATGACGAAGGACGACCCTAACGTTTTGTTTCTGTTAATTCAGGTCACAGTACAAACCCGATTTTAGTGATTACACCGACGAATAATTTTTGAATAGCAGTATTTAACCACCAAAATGCACAATGATTTGCTACATCTTGGCCGAATACTGAACTCGTTTATTTAGCATATGCTAAATAAATGTATTTATGTAGCAACAAACAATTAATTTCTACTAGATTTAAAATTATACCTTTTTCAAAACTTTTTAGGCTGCATAAATGTATATACCAGTATTTACCACTTTATACCGGTATTTACCAGTATTTACCAATGTCGTGGTATTTTCCATAAAAAAGTGGCATATTTAAAACCCTGCCGTGCAGCAATGGTACGCCTATACTATTTATCCTATATTCCTGTATCACTAAAAATGTCTAACTATAGATTTTTAAGAAACTTCATACAAAGTGGGGAAACGATTGATTTTAGTACTTTACATTGTAAATTTTGTGTACTTTCGAGAATTTCTACAGGCATTAGGTGGTTAAAAGCACTCTTTTATTGTGGTTATATGAATTTCGATGCTGGAAGGAAAATTTCCTCGGTATGTGTTTGGGAGAAAAATTTCCGGAAGGAAGGTGTCCCACAACCGAAGAATAATTTTCCTCGCTATTCAGGCCACTTGATTTGACGGAGTCTGTTCAGGATACGGATTCCTCGAAGGGTTAGCTGTAATATAACAAAAATATCTTTGTGTGTGAGGCGTAAGGTATGTTGTATACAACAAAATTTAAAAGCGATCGAATTACCTTCCACGATTAATAAAAAGCGATCTAAGTCGTTTTAAATGAACGAATCCGTATTTTACAAACTCATTTGTGAGGTAGCAGTTGTTATTTTCCATGGACAGTCGGCGAAGCTCTGACAAATTTAATAAGGCTAATTAATTAAGGCTTTACAAAATCATTTATAAACGGCCCTAAATTAGGTTCACAGCAGACAAATTGTTTACGCCAAGTTGTACTAAAATAATATTAATTTGAAAGAAATAGTAATGCAGCAAAAATGTAATTTACGTTGAAGTTGTTTTATTCCACCATTTGCGATTCTCTCGTACTTCCTCGCCCCAGCATTCTCACTCTTGTCTTCCTCCCAGCCAATAATATCTTCATCCTGGAGCCAATAGAAAGAATTTCTGAGTTAATTCACTCAGATCTCTGAAGATGACATGTAGATCCAAACCTCTTGTGATGAAAATGCTGAGTTGAGTCAAATATGGAAAAACTTTTGCAATGTGCTTGACTCCTTTTGATTCATACACGACAGTCCGAATTCCTCTTTTTTTCTTTCTCACTGTCCTCACTTGACAAAATGTTTGTATTTTCTAAATTTTAATTGTCAACAAGATTATTGTCTTGATTCAAAATTGACAGTAAGGAGCCAAAGTTGGTATGATGAAGTTGATGATGATGATGAGTATTTGTGGCTGCTGTGGGACCTCCTATACCTTTCTTGTGACTGTTTATTCTTGCTCGGGCTTCCTTAATATTCCAAATTAGATTCGTCACAGTCTCGATAATTGCAGAATTTTTCATATTCAAAAGTTTAAGCGTTTATATTTAAGTGTAAAACGTTTAAATGTTTCTTACTAGGCATACAGCAGGTGGGGGTTTCTACACACGCCTCTAGAATTTGTAAAAACAAATTTCCTTCATCTTGTGAGATTTAATTATCGTGACTACGAGGAATTATTTAAGGAGCATTCTAGATAGTTGTATATTCGTAAAATTATTTAAAAAACGTTTAACATGCCGCAACATCTAAACTCTGAACAACTTCGTCTAAAATACAATTTTGTACAGCTTTTTTTTGCTGTTGAATAGAAATTAATGGTGTACTTAAATAACAATTATTATTATCCCAGCCGTCAACATTACTTCCTGGAAGTTTTGGCTGGGACCCTAGTAAAGCTAAGCGCATTCTATATCGAAATTCGGGCGCCGTGGGGTTGGTATTTGGCCCTCCAAATGACCTTATCCTTGAAAAAAAACTTTCTAACAGGTCTTGGTTCAGCCTTGAAGTTAATATATAATGAATATTAAAGTTCAATTTTAATTCAGAATATAACGCACACAAGGATTTTATAGATAGTAAAAACCCAGCTTGACAAGGAAGTAGTGCCTTTTTTAAATTCCCTTTTTGGGTTAAAAACTTGATACTGCTAATTAAATCATACAATTTATTTAAAGCTGACACTTGCTCTTCAAAGCTGAACCCAAACCCAGATTTTAATTTTTGCTTCTTGTCAACTGGGATTCTTGAATTAAGAACATCTACACCATTATTGATGGTTTCAAAAAATTCTGCGATTTGAGGCTGTGTCGGGAAGGATTTCTTAGCTAGTGTTGCTGTTCGGTGAGAGAAAAACTGAAAAGCGGGCCGGACCCGCATTCGCTCAGCGCCAGAAATATCCAAACTATGAGGTGTGAAATTTAGGCACAATTTTAATTCTTGACCATTTTTAGATGCCATAACTTTCAATACGGTTTTATTTATAAGTGTTCCATCCTTTAAAACTACCCCGTCGTCGAAGACGTGGTTACGAAGATTTTTGAGACAGTGTGGAACATCGGAAAAAAAATAAATATTTTGACTATTGTTATTTGGATTCACAACATATATTTTGTCGACACTTACTCCAAGATCTTTCACTAGGCTTCTATTTTCAGCTCCTTGGTCTGACACGACACCACAAACAATAATTCCCGCCTCTCCTAACTTTTGAATCACTTCAAAAAGTAAACTTTTATCTACATTTGTATTAAATCTATAGAAAATAGGTTGTTTCCATGAGCCGCACACTCCTCTGATCATAATGACTTGCACTTTAGAGTGACTTACAATTTTATGAAACGCAGGATCAATAACATGTTTTGAATCGATGGACATTCCATCAAAACAAATTATTCCTAATCGGTTAATGTCATCCATATCTATCGTAGCCACCCGAATTGCTTGCAAAACGTCTTCCAAGAAACCTTCCTCACATACAAAACGATTTGCCCATCTATTCAAAGTTCGAGGTGAAGGAAGTGGTACTTTAGTAGCACTCAAAGAATTTTTATAGGCCTTTAGACTGACACTCCGTACAGACAATGCTTTTACAATGTCCTCTTGACTCCAGTTTACTCTTTTCTTCCAGCTAATTTTTTTGCTTGAGAGGCGCTAAGAACCTGGCTGGATGATTGAACATTCGAAGTTTTAGCGTTAGATAGTTTTGATTTGAGCGACTGTATAACTGAATTAAATCGTAATATCTCATTTCGTTGGTTATGAATTATGACTTTCAGCTCTGCAATTTCACTACACTTTTGTACTCTTGACATGTCGGTACTGCTGGAGTTATCTAAATATTTCAATTTATTATTACAAATAATTAAAAACCGTGCCTGAGCATAACATAGAATTGTTGTATTTAAAAAATATTAAATAATTAAAATTATTACGTTCTTTCAGATTTTCTGGGTCATTCACATTATCAGGTATACCATCCATATTTTCGGTTACTACTAAAACAGATTTAAAAACTACAGTTATGAATACATCCATCAACAATTTAGTATTTAAGTTCAAACCCATACTTTTTGTGCAACACAATCAAATAAGTTGAACAAATTTTTAAAGCAAATACACTCACCGACAATCTGGGAGGGAAGGGTTGAGTGAGATGCGATAATTTCATTTACTTCTTGTTTTCGGTTTCTCTTGTCCAACCTCAGTTCTCTTTCTGCTGTATAACCTTTTATATTTCTAAATTCAAAAACACTAGGTACAGCATGTGGCTTAAGTAATTTTTTTAACGGCAGTTGAAGTAGTTCATTTTTCAAATCTCTCTCGTAATCACTACTAATAAAATGTTCTGAACATACTCTTGCATTTTTGATATTCACAGGGTCGCTTCGTTTGCACTTTATCAGCCAACACTTACTTACTTCAAGATCCTTTGGGAATCTGTGGAATTTTAAACTATCTCCTTTTTCTTTCTTTTCATTCTGCGAATTTTTGCACTCAGCTATAGCACAAACTGGGGCCATGTTGATAAGTTTTTCTAACAATTACTATAATTAATATTAACTTTCACATTCTTTACACATTTGTTGCTTACGACAACACATACTTACAAACACGATGAATAGTATGAGCTCTAAAGGCTATAACTGTAAGCAACACCGGTAAAAATGATTATATACATAATTTTTTGCACTCACCACTAAGTAAATTATTGCCTAAAACTGAACATCCGTCGTTAATTAATTAATAATTAAAATAACTAAATTGTATCAACACGTGAGACATTGCTGACTGTGTCTTCAGAGTAGCTTCGCGCTCAAATCAGGGTGCCAACTGACGTCACTCATCCTCCCAAAACTCCCATTGAAATTAACCATGGGGATTGTCTCAACCTCCTACTATTCTACTACCCTTGTTTCTAACGTAAGTACCTACCTGATTTTGAATCTACCTTAAATAGGACATCAGTCAATTTAACTTCTCACTAACGAAATATGACTAAATATTACAATGTTTAATGTAAGAAAAATCAAGGTACAGAGCTGAGTCTCAGTTCAAAAATACAAAATATGTAGCGTAGCTATCGTATACGTGTTTTATATGCCCAACTTTGAGGCAGGTCACTGGGATCGACGACTGGCGTGATTAGTATCGCCCGAGGACTTTATTTGTAATTATGTGAGTCACTATGCGGAGTGTTGGTTAGACTAAAATAAACTTTTCTACAAAATAACAATTTTAATTAGTCAGTGACGTTACTGGACTGCTGATTAGACGGTTCGGGTATTCATGGGATCTGTATTTCTTAAGAAAATAAGATTTAATGAACCATCCCTATAGTTATTATGCTTTTAACTTTGTTGACGTTATTGTTATTGCTGGGCTAGGAACATTGCCAGCAATGTTTTCCAGTTTAATGTATTTGTATATTATGCTCCCATGTAAGATGTCTGGTCTGATGTGTACGTATAAGGATGATGCATTTATTTAAAAAAATGTGGCTGATTTTGGAACAGTAAAAAAGCAGCTAGAAATTTAAAAAAGTTAAAAAACGAGCAGTTTAAAAGTTGATACACAAATTATTGTAATAATATTATTTTTAAACTATGTTAACCTCCAATGTTAACATATGTTATTATTCCTAGCTCTAGACATACCAAGAAAACCTTTCCCGTGGAGGCTGCGTTCTTTTCCAAATCCCTTAATAACCCTTCTGCCCTTCTTTTTATAGCCGCTAGTCCAAAAGTCAAAGGGAACAGGGAAAGCAGACACCATACAAATTTCCTACGTGGAACCGAACTGTTTTCACTACCACAGGGTAAAAAATTTGATTTTTCAAAACAACATGTAATTTTTGTAGGTGGTAATAGTAATTATAGTTAGTCAAGGCATAAAGGTGGGTGGCAGCTAGGGATGTCAGTTATTTGGGGTAAAAAAGACCCTTGAGTACGAAGACTCTTGAGTACCCAAGACTTGCATTCCTTCCTTGGGTACCCCATTCATTCATCGACATTCAAGCGACGAAAAATAAATGATATCTTGTACATTTTATAATTTGTTCTTTTTTATTAAATTTCAACTCGCATTCAATTTAAAATTACAAACCTATAGAGACACTATATATGTAGATGCAACAAAATAAATTCTAAATATATATTACGAAAGTAACCCTATTTTTTAACGGAGTTTAAATTTTGTCACTAACTACAATCTACATAATTAACCCTATATACGACTCGATTCGTTCCAGGGATGCCTAATTGTTAAATATTACTTTTCATAAATAATATGAACGTAAGGCAGTAGAGGAGCCAAGTGGGTTTCGATGTCATCTGAAAACAAGGGCAACAAAAAACATTATTAAGCAGTAATATAGATTGTACTTACAAGTGAGCCAACTGTACAGAGCAACTTGTTGCCTACATAATTTGTGGAATACTAAACTAGTAACCATATGTAATTTGTAGGTTGCAATAGTTACCAGGGGATTGGGATGGCCTAACATTCATGAATGGCCGGCATAAACCAGATCCCGAGTCATAATTTTAATAGTGAAAGATGTATATATATAATATGTATTGCAATAACCTCGGTTTATAAGAGTTTCCGGGAAGGAAAACGTGACCTTTGTCTGTGGCATCTTCTGAAAAGCATAAATTCCGGAAACTTGTGATCCAAATTGAGCCAGCATAACTATAAATTTCATTGTGAACTCCTTTAAACCTTTTACAGGCAATATAAATAAAACAAAACACAATATATATGTACTTGATGCTTTCATGATGATTAACTACTACGCTACATTGTACATTTTAAAACTAATAATAATAATTGTGAAAGGGAAAAGATAACGGCGGAGGATAAAAATAATATAATTGCTCCCTAAAAAAATGAAGCCTTCGTATAAACATATTAGGTACTTACGTGGCAAGCTACAAATGGACGAAAAAACCCGGTTTGACTCAAAACAATTAATAGTTTCCGAATCGGATGGAAGCTCGGTGCCCCAGAGTTTCCTACACAATTCGGGATGAAATCCTGTGAAAAACCTGTCCACAAAGTCAATGCTTCGGTCATAGTGATAAACATTATAAATTTCAACTGATTCTGCATTCGGACACATGGCCCAAACGGAATTACGCAGGCCATGCCAACTTCTATATTGAATTTTGAAAATACGAATGTTCCGGAATAACTTTGACATGGGTGTGTAGTAAATTTGTTTAGGCCACACCGAGTCTGAAATTTCTAAAACTTGAACACTTCTGAGGCAGTCGTCTTCCAGTGCCTCACCTTTATCCGCACATCCATCTCCATCCACAGCTTCGTGCGGGGCTAATCCATCTACAGATTTATTCGCATCCTGAGAACCATCAATTTCATCCGAATCCCCAAACATTACCCGAGCCGAATCCTCATCATCGTATTCCTCAAGCCTATCAAAAGCTCTAAATCTTTCATCCAGATCCATGTTGAAAAATTTAGTAAGGGTTCCGTAAATATCCTCCCTGCCTACCCCGAGCTTAATATGCCTTAAACAGGGAAAGTACTCCTCCTTGGTCAAGTTGTGCTCTAGAAATCCACACAAATAGGCACTGGACTCATCCCCGTGCGCTCTATCAATCTCATCTTCATCATCTTCACCCACATAGCGCCAATCTTGAGCCAACTCGAGAGATTTTAATTTTTTCATGGGTGGAATTTGAATTGTGGTGTAGATTGGATTCAGGATAACTCGGAGGTGTTCCAAAGTGTGGCTCACAGACTCTTGCAATTTATTTAGAACAGTTCTTGTCCTGGGGAAAACATGATGAATGTCATGGAAAAGAGTGGACAAGTCCAAAGTTAAATGAGACACTCCACAGTCCGTGGAAAACGTATATGGAATCGGACTGACGACAGAAGCAAAATGTTCAGTATCCACCTCCTCCTCATAATCTAAATCACAATCAATTGTCAGATCTCGAACAAGTCCATTTTTTCGTCCCCAATTGACTCCATGTAAATTCCATTTGTTCACATTTTCAATGGATTGTAACCCAGGTGCTGAATTGAGAAATTCTGCCAAAAACTCGCGATTGGCTTGATAGTCCTTGTAAACAGTATCCATTCGTCTGCCTAGACGAATTTTTGTGATCGACATGTTTTGGACTTGGTGAGATGGTATCTCATTTAGATTTGGCGGGGAATTTGAAAAGTTTTGAAAATTTGCGCGAGTTTGTAGGGAATTAAAAGGGCTTTTGAAAAAGGTATTGGGGAGGGTTGTGGGTGCGTTGGTTTGGCGGTTTGGCGTGGGGGGCGAAGCGTCCTATTTGGTGAGCAATGGCAGCGATGATTTTTTGGAAAGGCTTGTAGCTGATGGGGTGTTGGGGGTAGGAGGGTGGGTTGTGGGGCAAAGTGACAGGGGGGTTGGTGGGTGAGTGGGGGTGGAGGGGTTATGACGGGGGATGATTAGGGACGGAGAGGTGGGTGTTTGAAAAAAGGAGAAATGAAACGTTTATTTGGAGATTGTAAATTATTGGGGCACGTCTGCGGTTGAAAAAGTTTTTTGGGGCAAAGTGGTGGAAATGACTAGATTAGGGATTGTGAGTGTTTTTTGTAAAAACGAAAAAATGGCAACTTTTTGAATTTGCCGCTAAATTTGAAATTTGATTTTTGGACTCGTCACTGAGGCACTCACTGCAAGGGATTGAAATTGAGAGTTTTGGACAATTTCAAGCTGTGGAAATTGTATGTTTTTGTAAATTGCAAAATGTTGTATTTGCACAGTTGTTGGAATGTGCGAATTGTTTTTTTTTGCATGATTTTGAAAAGTGTCAAATGAGCAAGATACATGTTTTTGACAATCACTCGTAATTATTGTATTTACGAGTTGTGGCAAAGTGCTTAATGTGCGATTTACATGTTTCTGTCTTTCGGATATTGTCTTTTTCTGTAGATATTGCATTTTGGTTTTCACGTCAAATTTAAAAAAATGGATTTGTGTCATTTTAAAAATGTGGAACCACAACATGATTTCCCATCACTTTCTCTAAGAGCACCCAAATTCAAACTGACATTTCCACAATTTTCCGCCAATTCTAAAATTCAAAATCCCGACCCGCCATCCAGCCACTCACTGCTGTTTTGGAAATTGACAGTTTTCAAAAGTTACGAGCTGTGGGATTTGCAGGATTTTGGAAATTGTAAAATGTTGTATTTGCACAATTATTAAAATGTGCGGATTGTGTTTTTTGCATAGTTATGAAAAGAGCTTAATACGAAATTTCCATGATTTTGAAAAAGTGTGAAATGAGCTATTTTGTTGTTTTTAAAAATTACTCGTAATTGTATTCACGAGTTGCCGCAAAATGCAAAATATTACATCCACGAATTCTCAGTAATTGAAAAATGTTTTATTTACGAGTTGTGTGTAATTGCTCAATGTTTTATGTACGAGTTCTGACCAAGTGCAAATTCCCCTATTTGCAACTTCCTGTCTTGACGATATTCTCGTTTTTTGTAAACAAATCAAATAAATGGATTTGAATCATTTGAAAAATAGTCAATGATGGAAGCTCAACGTAGTTTCCCATCACTGGAATCCAAAACAAGATTTCTACAATTTCCCGCCAAATCCAAGATTCAAAATTCCGACCCGTCACCGAGCCACTTACTGGGAAATATTGAAATTCCGAGTTTAAAAAAGTACAAGCTGTGCCATTTGCATGTTTTTGGAAATTGCAAAATGCTCTATTTACAAAATGCAGCATTTCAGTGTTTTTTAAAAGTGTGAAATATTCTATTTACATCATTTCCATGTTTATGAAAAGTGCAAAATGTTCTTCCATGTTTTTTAAATGTGAAAAATGTTCTTTTTACTTGATTCACAAGAGTGCAAAATCTTCTATTTACATGTTTCCAAAAAAACGCAAAATCATTTATTTCCGTGTTTATGCAATGTACACAAACTTTTATTCCCATCTTTTCCAAAAGTCAACATTTTCCTTTTACATATTTTATGGAAATTCACGCAGCGGGGGCTGGCAGTATTATCCGGCCCCCAAAATCAAATATTTCCTCCGCCCCTCAAAATCTATTCCAAATCCCAACATTCAACATTGTACCCAATGTCACCCGTCCCCAAAAAACCAGGGCGTCAGCCCTGGTTTTTTCCCACCACTCCCCTTTCTTACTGTACCTGGATCGAGCTTCCACTCAATTCATACCGTTACTTCCGCCCCTTTTCACTCCCCTCCACCACCCCCACCCTCCTCCACTCACTCCAAACTACCCCCCAATCTAAAACACTATATCTACCCCTTCATTTTCAACCTCATTCTTTTTTCACCCACCCTCAACCCCCGCTCCGCTAAAATCAACTCAAAAACCGGAAAACTGTTTGTCCACCAAAATCCACACCACTCAAACACACGCGCTCAAAACGATTTCAAAGAGCGTCTCCGCAGCCATCAGTATCAACTCACCCCAATTCCTATTCCAACATTTCAAATCCAGACGTCAATCACACACACGCGCCAGATTCAAATCCCAACTTTATTTAAACTTCAAAGTCCCCTATTTCTCAAAAGTACAAAATATGATTTATTCTCCATTTTCATGTTTTCCGTTAGTGCAAAATGTTCCATTTGCATGTTTTTAGAAAACCCGAAATGTTCTAATTCCATGTTTTTTAAAAGTGCAAAATGCTTTATTTGCATGTTTTTAAAATTTGGAAAATGTTTTATTTCCATGTTTTTAAAAAGTGCAAAATGTTTCATTTACATGTTTTTATTAAATTCAGGCAGCGGGGGCTGCCTGCGCTGGCCGCAATATCCGGCCCTGTGTGTCTTATGCCAAGCGTTGAGGAGGGTCACTGGACTGGAAACGACTGGAGTGTTTGGTATCGCCCGTGGACTTGACATTAAGTACCTGTACCTATATAGTTAGTCAAGGCATAAAGGTGGGTGGCAGCTAGGGATGTCAGTTATTTGGGGTAAAAAAGACCCTTGAGTACCAAGACTCTTGAGTACCCAAGACTTGCATTCCTTCCTTGGGTACCCCATTCATTCATCGACATTCAAGCGACGAAAAATAAATGATATCTTGTACATTTTATAATTTGTTCTTTTTTATTAAATTTCAACTCGCATTCAATTTAAAATTACAAACCTATAGAGACACTATATATGTAGATGCAACAAAATAAATTCTAAATATATATTACGAAAGTAACCCTATTTTTTAACGGAGTTTAAATTTTGTCACTAACTACAATCTACATAATTAACCCTATATACGACTCGATTCGTTCCAGGGATGCCTAATTGTTAAATATTACTTTTCATAAATAATATGAACGTAAGGCAGTAGAGGAGCCAAGTGGGTTTCGATGTCATCTGAAAACAAGGGCAACAAAAAACATTATTAAGCAGTAATATAGATTGTACTTACAAGTGAGCCAACTGTACAGAGCAACTTGTTGCCTACATAATTTGTGGAATACTAAACTAGTAACCATATGTAATTTGTAGGTTGCAATAGTTACCAGGGGATTGGGATGGCCTAACATTCATGAATGGCCGGCATAAACCAGATCCCGAGTCATAATTTTAATAGTGAAAGATGTATATATATAATATGTATTGCAATAACCTCGGTTTATAAGAGTTTCCGGGAAGGAAAACGTGACCTTTGTCTGTGGCATCTTCTGAAAAGCATAAATTCCGGAAACTTGTGATCCAAATTGAGCCAGCATAACTATAAATTTCATTGTGAACTCCTTTAAACCTTTTACAGGCAATATAAATAAAACAAAACACAATATATATGTACTTGATGCTTTCATGATGATTAACTACTACGCTACATTGTACATTTTAAAACTAATAATAATAATTGTGAAAGGGAAAAGATAACGGCGGAGGATAAAAATAATATAATTGCTCCCTAAAAAAATGAAGCCTTCGTATAAACATATTAGGTACTTACGTGGCAAGCTACAAATGGACGAAAAAACCCGGTTTGACTCAAAACAATTAATAGTTTCCGAATCGGATGGAAGCTCGGTGCCCCAGAGTTTCCTACACAATTCGGGATGAAATCCTGTGAAAAACCTGTCCACAAAGTCAATGCTTCGGTCATAGTGATAAACATTATAAATTTCAACTGATTCTGCATTCGGACACATGGCCCAAACGGAATTACGCAGGCCATGCCAACTTCTATATTGAATTTTGAAAATACGAATGTTCCGGAATAACTTTGACATGGGTGTGTAGTAAATTTGTTTAGGCCACACAGAGTCTGAAATTTCTAAAACTTGAACACTTCTGAGGCAGTCGTCTTCCAGTGCCTCACCTTTATCCGCACATCCATCTCCATCCACAGCTTCGTGCGGGGCTAATCCATCTACAGATTTATTCGCATCCTGAGAACCATCAATTTCATCCGAATCCCCAAACATTACCCGAGCCGAATCCTCATCATCGTATTCCTCAAGCCTATCAAAAGCTCTAAATCTTTCATCCAGATCCATGTTGAAAAATTTAGTAAGGGTTCCGTAAATATCCTCCCTGCCTACCCCGAGCTTAATATGCCTTAAACAGGGAAAGTACTCCTCCTTGGTCAAGTTGTGCTCTAGAAATCCACACAAATAGGCACTGGACTCATCCCCGTGCGCTCTATCAATCTCATCTTCATCATCTTCACCCACATAGCGCCAATCTTGAGCCAACTCGAGAGATTTTAATTTTTTCATGGGTGGAATTTGAATTGTGGTGTAGATTGGATTCAGGATAACTCGGAGGTGTTCCAAAGTGTGGCTCACAGACTCTTGCAATTTATTTAGAACAGTTCTTGTCCTGGGGAAAACATGATGAATGTCATGGAAAAGAGTGGACAAGTCCAAAGTTAAATGAGACACTCCACAGTCCGTGGAAAACGTATATGGAATCGGACTGACGACAGAAGCAAAATGTTCAGTATCCACCTCCTCCTCATAATCTAAATCACAATCAATTGTCAGATCTCGAACAAGTCCATTTTTTCGTCCCCAATTGACTCCATGTAAATTCCATTTGTTCACATTTTCAATGGATTGTAACCCAGGTGCTGAATTGAGAAATTCTGCCAAAAACTCGCGATTGGCTTGATAGTCCTTGTAAACAGTATCCATTCGTCTGCCTAGACGAATTTTTGTGATCGACATGTTTTGGACTTGGTGAGATGGTATCTCATTTAGATTTGGCGGGGAATTTGAAAAGTTTTGAAAATTTGCGCGAGTTTGTAGGGAATTAAAAGGGCTTTTGAAAAAGGTATTGGGGAGGGTTGTGGGTGCGTTGGTTTGGCGGTTTGGCGTGGGGGGCGAAGCGTCCTATTTGGTGAGCAATGGCAGCGATGATTTTTTGGAAAGGCTTGTAGCTGATGGGGTGTTGGGGGTAGGAGGGTGGGTTGTGGGGCAAAGTGACAGGGGGGTTGGTGGGTGAGTGGGGGTGGAGGGGTTATGACGGGGGATGATTAGGGACGGAGAGGTGGGTGTTTGAAAAAAGGAGAAATGAAACGTTTATTTGGAGATTGTAAATTATTGGGGCACGTCTGCGGTTGAAAAAGTTTTTTGGGGCAAAGTGGTGGAAATGACTAGATTAGGGATTGTGAGTGTTTTTTGTAAAAACGAAAAAATGGCAACTTTTTGAATTTGCCGCTAAATTTGAAATTTGATTTTTGGACTCGTCACTGAGGCACTCACTGCAAGGGATTGAAATTGAGAGTTTTGGACAATTTCAAGCTGTGGAAATTGTATGTTTTTGTAAATTGCAAAATGTTGTATTTGCACAGTTGTTGGAATGTGCGAATTGTTTTTTTTTGCATGATTTTGAAAAGTGTCAAATGAGCAAGATACATGTTTTTGACAATCACTCGTAATTATTGTATTTACGAGTTGTGGCAAAGTGCTTAATGTGCGATTTACATGTTTCTGTCTTTCGGATATTGTCTTTTTCTGTAGATATTGCATTTTGGTTTTCACGTCAAATTTAAAAAAATGGATTTGTGTCATTTTAAAAATGTGGAACCACAACATGATTTCCCATCACTTTCTCTAAGAGCACCCAAATTCAAACTGACATTTCCACAATTTTCCGCCAATTCTAAAATTCAAAATCCCGACCCGCCATCCAGCCACTCACTGCTGTTTTGGAAATTGACAGTTTTCAAAAGTTACGAGCTGTGGGATTTGCAGGATTTTGGAAATTGTAAAATGTTGTATTTGCACAATTATTAAAATGTGCGGATTGTGTTTTTTGCATAGTTATGAAAAGAGCTTAATACGAAATTTCCATGATTTTGAAAAAGTGTGAAATGAGCTATTTTGTTGTTTTTAAAAATTACTCGTAATTGTATTCACGAGTTGCCGCAAAATGCAAAATATTACATCCACGAATTCTCAGTAATTGAAAAATGTTTTATTTACGAGTTGTGTGTAATTGCTCAATGTTTTATGTACGAGTTCTGACCAAGTGCAAATTCCCCTATTTGCAACTTCCTGTCTTGACGATATTCTCGTTTTTTGTAAACAAATCAAATAAATGGATTTGAATCATTTGAAAAATAGTCAATGATGGAAGCTCAACGTAGTTTCCCATCACTGGAATCCAAAACAAGATTTCTACAATTTCCCGCCAAATCCAAGATTCAAAATTCCGACCCGTCACCGAGCCACTTACTGGGAAATATTGAAATTCCGAGTTTAAAAAAGTACAAGCTGTGCCATTTGCATGTTTTTGGAAATTGCAAAATGCTCTATTTACAAAATGCAGCATTTCAGTGTTTTTTAAAAGTGTGAAATATTCTATTTACATCATTTCCATGTTTATGAAAAGTGCAAAATGTTCTTCCATGTTTTTTAAATGTGAAAAATGTTCTTTTTACTTGATTCACAAGAGTGCAAAATCTTCTATTTACATGTTTCCAAAAAAACGCAAAATCATTTATTTCCGTGTTTATGCAATGTACACAAACTTTTATTCCCATCTTTTCCAAAAGTCAACATTTTCCTTTTACATATTTTATGGAAATTCACGCAGCGGGGGCTGGCAGTATTATCCGGCCCCCAAAATCAAATATTTCCTCCGCCCCTCAAAATCTATTCCAAATCCCAACATTCAACATTGTACCCAATGTCACCCGTCCCCAAAAAACCAGGGCGTCAGCCCTGGTTTTTTCCCACCACTCCCCTTTCTTACTGTACCTGGATCGAGCTTCCACTCAATTCATACCGTTACTTCCGCCCCTTTTCACTCCCCTCCACCACCCCCACCCTCCTCCACTCACTCCAAACTACCCCCCAATCTAAAACACTATATCTACCCCTTCATTTTCAACCTCATTCTTTTTTCACCCACCCTCAACCCCCGCTCCGCTAAAATCAACTCAAAAACCGGAAAACTGTTTGTCCACCAAAATCCACACCACTCAAACACACGCGCTCAAAACGATTTCAAAGAGCGTCTCCGCAGCCATCAGTATCAACTCACCCCAATTCCTATTCCAACATTTCAAATCCAGACGTCAATCACACACACGCGCCAGATTCAAATCCCAACTTTATTTAAACTTCAAAGTCCCCTATTTCTCAAAAGTACAAAATATGATTTATTCTCCATTTTCATGTTTTCCGTTAGTGCAAAATGTTCCATTTGCATGTTTTTAGAAAACCCGAAATGTTCTAATTCCATGTTTTTTAAAAGTGCAAAATGCTTTATTTGCATGTTTTTAAAATTTGGAAAATGTTTTATTTCCATGTTTTTAAAAAGTGCAAAATGTTTCATTTACATGTTTTTATTAAATTCAGGCAGCGGGGGCTGCCTGCGCTGGCCGCAATATCCGGCCCTGTGTGTCTTATGCCAAGCGTTGAGGAGGGTCACTGGACTGGAAACGACTGGAGTGTTTGGTATCGCCCGTGGACTTGACATTAAGTACCTGTACCTATATAGTTAGTCAAGGCATAAAGGTGGGTGGCAGCTAGGGATGTCAGTTATTTGGGGTAAAAAAGACCCTTGAGTACCAAGACTCTTGAGTACCCAAGACTTGCATTCCTTCCTTGGGTACCCCATTCATTCATCGACATTCAAGCGACGAAAAATAAATGATATCTTGTACATTTTATAATTTGTTCTTTTTTATTAAATTTCAACTCGCATTCAATTTAAAATTACAAACCTATAGAGACACTATATATGTAGATGCAACAAAATAAATTCTAAATATATATTACGAAAGTAACCCTATTTTTTAACGGAGTTTAAATTTTGTCACTAACTACAATCTACATAATTAACCCTATATACGACTCGATTCGTTCCAGGGATGCCTAATTGTTAAATATTACTTTTCATAAATAATATGAACGTAAGGCAGTAGAGGAGCCAAGTGGGTTTCGATGTCATCTGAAAACAAGGGCAACAAAAAACATTATTAAGCAGTAATATAGATTGTACTTACAAGTGAGCCAACTGTACAGAGCAACTTGTTGCCTACATAATTTGTGGAATACTAAACTAGTAACCATATGTAATTTGTAGGTTGCAATAGTTACCAGGGGATTGGGATGGCCTAACATTCATGAATGGCCGGCATAAACCAGATCCCGAGTCATAATTTTAATAGTGAAAGATGTATATATATAATATGTATTGCAATAACCTCGGTTTATAAGAGTTTCCGGGAAGGAAAACGTGACCTTTGTCTGTGGCATCTTCTGAAAAGCATAAATTCCGGAAACTTGTGATCCAAATTGAGCCAGCATAACTATAAATTTCATTGTGAACTCCTTTAAACCTTTTACAGGCAATATAAATAAAACAAAACACAATATATATGTACTTGATGCTTTCATGATGATTAACTACTACGCTACATTGTACATTTTAAAACTAATAATAATAATTGTGAAAGGGAAAAGATAACGGCGGAGGATAAAAATAATATAATTGCTCCCTAAAAAAATGAAGCCTTCGTATAAACATATTAGGTACTTACGTGGCAAGCTACAAATGGACGAAAAAACCCGGTTTGACTCAAAACAATTAATAGTTTCCGAATCGGATGGAAGCTCGGTGCCCCAGAGTTTCCTACACAATTCGGGATGAAATCCTGTGAAAAACCTGTCCACAAAGTCAATGCTTCGGTCATAGTGATAAACATTATAAATTTCAACTGATTCTGCATTCGGACACATGGCCCAAACGGAATTACGCAGGCCATGCCAACTTCTATATTGAATTTTGAAAATACGAATGTTCCGGAATAACTTTGACATGGGTGTGTAGTAAATTTGTTTAGGCCACACCGAGTCTGAAATTTCTAAAACTTGAACACTTCTGAGGCAGTCGTCTTCCAGTGCCTCACCTTTATCCGCACATCCATCTCCATCCACAGCTTCGTGCGGGGCTAATCCATCTACAGATTTATTCGCATCCTGAGAACCATCAATTTCATCCGAATCCCCAAACATTACCCGAGCCGAATCCTCATCATCGTATTCCTCAAGCCTATCAAAAGCTCTAAATCTTTCATCCAGATCCATGTTGAAAAATTTAGTAAGGGTTCCGTAAATATCCTCCCTGCCTACCCCGAGCTTAATATGCCTTAAACAGGGAAAGTACTCCTCCTTGGTCAAGTTGTGCTCTAGAAATCCACACAAATAGGCACTGGACTCATCCCCGTGCGCTCTATCAATCTCATCTTCATCATCTTCACCCACATAGCGCCAATCTTGAGCCAACTCGAGAGATTTTAATTTTTTCATGGGTGGAATTTGAATTGTGGTGTAGATTGGATTCAGGATAACTCGGAGGTGTTCCAAAGTGTGGCTCACAGACTCTTGCAATTTATTTAGAACAGTTCTTGTCCTGGGGAAAACATGATGAATGTCATGGAAAAGAGTGGACAAGTCCAAAGTTAAATGAGACACTCCACAGTCCGTGGAAAACGTATATGGAATCGGACTGACGACAGAAGCAAAATGTAAAATATCCACCTCCTGCTCATAATCTAAATCACAATCAATTGTCAGATCTCGCACAAGCCCAATTTTTTGTCCCCAATTAACTCCAGATAAATTATTTTTGTTCACATTTTCAATGGATTGCAACCCAGGTGCTGATTGGAGTAGCTCCGCCATAAATTTTCGATTGGCTTCATAGTCCCTGTAGACAGTATCGGGTTGTTTGCTTAATCGAATTTTTGTAATCGGCAGTTTTGGGAAAGTGGACCGTTTTAAATCCAATCGAATCTTGTAGTCATCCAAGTATTCGTATGGAAGTATTCGCAACGACATTAGTTCCAAATCCAGATATTTCAGTTGAGGCGTAAATGAGGAAACAATGTTCAAAACACACAGACAATGGTGACAATTAGTCTAATACAAAAAAAAGAAACAAAACCTAACTGCAATGATACAATCAATATCGTCCGTGAAGAAACAAAATGACCCATATTCAATATACAACTAAAGCTACAATCAAATTGAGTTATGTCATAAAACCAAAATGAGACACATGCGTATGCTAATTTAATAGTTTTTGAAAGGTGTAAAATGTAAAATGTTCTAATTCCATGTTTTTGAAAAGGTGCAAAATTTTCTAATTCCAAGTTATTCAAAAAGTGTAAAATGTTCTATTTACACATGTTTTTAAAAAGTTCAAAATGTTCTGTTTACGCATGTTTTTGAAAAGTGCAAAATGTTCTATTTACACATGTTTTTGAAAAGTTCAAAATGTTCTGTTTACGCATGTTTTTGAAAAGTGCAAAATGTTCTTTTTCCGTGATTTTAAACATTGCAAAATGCTGTATTTCTGTAATTTTAAAAAATGTGTAAAATAGTCTATTTTTTTTGGAAGGGCGGGAAATTTTTTAAAAAGTGAGTCATTTTATTATTTTTGGGTGGTAGGGCGTTCGGAGGAATGCAGAGTCTCCGAAAGTGACGCTAAGGACAAAACTGTGGGATTTTGAATTTCCCGCCCAATCCAAAATTCCCATTTTACAAGTGCTGTCATTTGATAGGATGGCAATGTGGGGAAACCCGTAGACATCTCTATTATTTGGCGTCCAATTTTTCGGCAACAACATTCTGAAATGACATTTTTTTTAAATTTGCCGCAAATTCTTAAAATACATATTTCCACCGGAGCAATTAATTTGCACATTTCAAAAACTCGAAAATCCCATATTTTTCTCTCTCCGAAAAGTGTTAATTTACATTTTGCAGATAATGTCCGGTGGAAATATCGGATTTAAAGTTTGGAGGGAAATTTAAAAAATGGGGATGTTGTGTCAAAATTGATGAGGAATAAAAATCATGTTAAACGGAGCTTTTTAGTTGTTTCTGCTCCTAACAGTTGCTTTCCAATTGATTACTACAAAAATGCCGAAAATAAATTCAAAATTTCCAATTTTAGATTTGCGGGGGCGCACTTCAAGATGAGTGGAGTGAGCTTTCCGCTCAAAACTGCACTCGGCTCCACTCCACTGGGTGAGCGGAGTGCGGGTGCTGAAAATTTACATTTGGCGGGAAATTGTGAAAATATGCGAGTGTAAGGGATCGTCCGTAAATGACGTGACGGGTGGGGAAATACAAGGACTAAACTCGCATATTGGAAATAAGCGGAATGGATTTTGAGCAAAAAACCAAATGCACTCTTTACCCCAATATTAGAATCTCATCATGTCCAATAGACTAATTTGCAGTTTGGGAAAACATGGAAATGTTACATTTTGCACTTTTAAAACATGATGCGAATTGGAGATTCGGTCAATTTGGTGTAAATGAATCATTTTTTGCTAGTTTTGTTCGAGTGTAAATGGAACATTTTGCTTTTTGTAAATAAATGAGAGTCATGAGTACGTTTGGCGTCAAAAAAGTTTTTTCATTTGTAAACAACATGTAGAATTGCAAATAAAACATTTTGTACTTTTCAAATTCATGCAACTAAAACATTTTGCACTTTTCAAAACCATCCAACTACAGCATTGAACAATTTTCAAAATCATGTAAATACAACATTTTCCAACACTTGACAATCAAGTAAATTGAATATTGACCACTTTTCCAAAATATCCAAATGCAACATTTTTCAGAACCAAACAAAACATTCAATTCATTCAAAATCCTACCAAGCCAAACGAATTCCTCCCTTAAACTAATTACTTCGTCCCGCCCTCAAAATCCACCCCCAAGCCCAACACTATCAATTTTACCCAACCCTACCGCCCCCAAAAAAACCAGGGCGTCAGCCCTGGTTTTTCCCCACCACTCCCTTTTCTTACTGTACCTGGATCGAGCTTCCACTCATCCCACACCGTTACTTCCGCCCATTTTCACTCCCCTCCACCACCTCCACCCTCTCATCCACTTTCAAAACTACCCTCCAATCTAAAACACTACAACTACCCCTTCATTTTCAACCTCATTCTTTTTTCACCCACCCTCAACCCCCGCTTCGCTAAAATCAACTCAAAAACCCAAAAACTGTTTGTCCACCAAAATCCAATCCACTCAAACACACGCGCTCAAAACGATGAACACGAGCGTCTCCGCAGCCATCAGTATCAACTTACCCCAATTCCTATTCCAACATTTCAAATCCAGACGTCAATCACACACACGCGCCAAATTCAAATCCACAATTTATTCAAACTTCAAATTCCCCCATTTCTCAAAAGTACAAAAAACTAAAAACTCCAGATTCAGCAATATATTCCATTTTACCCTAAATCAAAAACCAACATGTACACAAAAATACCATCATTCCTAATTCATGTCAATAGGTCATTTCCCTCAATTTTCAAAACCATGTAAATACATCATTTTGTCATTTCCAAAAACTCAAAATTATCATTTTATGCATCCATCCCATTTTTGATTTTTTTTATTAAAATGTTCGAAAATCTCTTGAGAGCAGAAAAGTAGAACATTGAGCACTTTTTAAAAATATGTAGATACAACATTTGACACGTTTCAAAAACATGGAATTAGAACATTTGACACTTTTCAAAATACATGTAAATAGTACATTTGACACTTTTCAAAAACTCGTAATTAACATTCTTGCGTGTCTAATACATCTACAGATTTATTCGCATCCTGAGAACCATCAATTTCATCCGAATCCCCAAACATTACCCGAGCCGAATCCTCATCATCGTATTCCTCAAGCCTATCAAAAGCTCTAAATCTTTCATCCAGATCCATGTTGAAAAATTTAGTAAGGGTTCCGTAAATATCCTGCCTGTCTACCCCGAGCTTAATATGCCTTAAACAGGGAAAGTACTCCTCCTTGGTCAAGTTGTGCTCTAGAAATCCACACAAATAGGCACTGGACTCATCCCCGTGCGCTCTATCAATCTCATCTTCATCATCTTCACCCACATAGCGCCAATCTTGAGCCAACTCGAGAGATTTTAATTTTTTCATGGGTGGAATTTGAATTGTGGTGTAGATTGGATTCAGGATAACTCGGAGGTGTTCCAAAGTGTGGCTCACAGACTCTTGCAATTTATTTAGAACAGTTCTTGTCCTGGGGAAAACATGATGAATGTCATGGAAAAGAGTGGACAAGTCCAAAGTTAAATGAGACACTCCACAGTCCGTGGAACACGTATATGGAATCGGACTGACGACAGAAGCAAAATGTAAAATATCCACCTCCTGCTCATAATCTAAATCACAATCAATTGTCAGATCTCGCACAAGCCCAATTTTTTGTCCCCAATTAACTCCAGATAAATTATTTTTGTTCACATTTTCAATGGATTGCAACCCAGGTGCTGATTGGAGTAGCTCCGCCATAAATTTTCGATTGGCTTCATAGTCCCTGTAGACAGTATCGGGTTGTTTGCTTAATCGAATTTTTGTAATCGGCAGTTTTGGGAAAGTGGACCGTTTTAAATCCAATCGAATCTTGTAGTCATCCAAGTATTCGTATGGAAGTATTCGCAACGACATTAGTTCCAAATCCAGATATTTCAGTTGAGGCGTAAATGAGGAAACAATGTTCAAAACACACAGACAATGGTGACAATTAGTCTAATACAAAAAAAAGAAACAAAACCTAACTGCAATGATACAATCAATATCGTCCGTGAAGAAACAAAATGACCCATATTCAATATACAACTAAAGCTACAATCAAATTGAGTTATGTCATAAAACCAAAATGAGACACATGCGTATGCTAATTTAATAGTTTTTGAAAGGTGTAAAATGTAAAATGTTCTAATTCCATGTTTTTGAAAAGGTGCAAAATTTTCTAATTCCAAGTTATTCAAAAAGTGTAAAATGTTCTATTTACACATGTTTTTAAAAAGTTCAAAATGTTCTGTTTACGCATGTTTTTGAAAAGTGCAAAATGTTCTATTTACACATGTTTTTGAAAAGTTCAAAATGTTCTGTTTACGCATGTTTTTGAAAAGTGCAAAATGTTCTTTTTCCGTGATTTTAAACATTGCAAAATGCTGTATTTCTGTAATTTTGAAAAATGTGTAAAATAGTCCATTTATTTTTTTTTGGAAGGGCGGGAAATTTTTTAAAAAGTGAGTCATTTTATTATTTTTGGGTGGTAGGGCGTTCGGAGGAATGCAGAGTCTCCGAAAGTGACGCTAAGGACAAAACTGTGGGATTTTGAATTTCCCGCCCAATCCAAAATTCCCATTTTACAAGTGCTGTCATTTGATAGGATGGCAATGTGGGGAAACCCGTAGACATCTCTATTATTTGGCGTCCAATTTTTCGGCAACAACATTCTGAAATGACATTTTTTTTTAAATTTGCCGCAAATTCTTAAAATACATATTTCCACCGGAGCAATTAATTTGCACATTTCAAAAACTCGAAAATCCCATATTTTTCTCTCTCCGAAAAGTGTTAATTTACATTTTGCAGATAATGTCCGGTGGAAATATCGGATTTAAAGTTTGGAGGGAAATTTAAAAAATGGGGATGTTGTGTCAAAATTGATGAGGAATAAAAATCATGTTAAACGGAGCTTTTTAGTTGTTTCTGCTCCTAACAGTTGCTTTCCAATTGATTACTACAAAAATGCCGAAAATAAATTCAAAATTTCCAATTTTAGATTTGCGGGGGCGCACTTCAAGAGTGGAATGAGCTTTCCGCTCAAAACTGCACTCGGCTCCACTCCACTGGGTGAGCGGAGTGCGGGTGCTGAAAATTTACATTTGGCGGGAAATTGTGAAAATATGCGAGTGTAAGGGATCGTCCGTAAATGACGTGACGGGTGGGGAAATACAAGGACTAAACTCGCATATTGGAAATAAGCGGAATGGATTTTGAGCAAAAAACCAAATGCACTCTTTACCCCAATATTAGAATCTCATCATGTCCAATAGACTAATTTGCAGTTTGGGAAAACATGGAAATGTTACATTTTGCACTTTTAAAACATGATGCGAATTGGAGATTCGGTCAATTTGGTGTAAATGAATCATTTTTTGCTAGTTTTGTTCGAGTGTAAATGGAACATTTTGCTTTTTGTAAATAAATGAGAGTCATGAGTACGTTTGGCGTCAAAAAAGTTTTTTCATTTGTAAACAACATGTAGAATTGCAAATAAAACATTTTGTACTTTTCAAATTCATGCAACTAAAACATTTTGCACTTTTCAAAACCATCCAACTACAGCATTGAACAATTTTCAAAATCATGTAAATACAACATTTTCCAACACTTGACAATCAAGTAAATTGAATATTGACCACTTTTCCAAAATATCCAGATGCAACATTTTTCAGAACCAAACAAAACATTCAATTCATTCAAAATCCTACCAATCCAAACTAATTCCTCCCTTAAACTAATTACTTCGTCCCGCCCTCAAAATCCACCCCCAAGCCCAACACTATCAATTTTACCCAACCCTACCGCCCCCAAAAAAACCAGGGCGTCAGCCCTGGTTTTTCCCCACCACTCCCTTTTCTTACTGTACCTGGATCGAGCTTCCACTCATCCCACACCGTTACTTCCGCCCATTTTCACTCCCCTCCACCACCTCCACCCTCTCATCCACTTTCAAAACTACCCTCCAATCTAAAACACTACAACTACCCCTTCATTTTCAACCTCATTCTTTTTTCACCCACCCTCAACCCCCGCTTCGCTAAAATCAACTCAAAAACCCAAAAACTGTTTGTCCACCAAAATCCAATCCACTCAAACACACGCGCTCAAAACGATGAACACGAGCGTCTCCGCAGCCATCAGTATCAACTTACCCCAATTCCTATTCCAACATTTCAAATCCAGACGTCAATCACACACACGCGCCAAATTCAAATCCACAATTTATTCAAACTTCAAATTCCCCCATTTCTCAAAAGTACAAAAAACTAAAAACTCCAGATTCAGCAATATATTCCATTTTACCCTAAATCAAAAACCAACATGTACACAAAAATACCATCATTCCTAATTCATGTCAATAGGTCATTTCCCTCAATTTTCAAAACCATGTAAATACATCATTTTGTCATTTCCAAAAACTCAAAATTATCATTTTATGCATCCATCCCATTTTTGATTTTTTTTATTAAAATGTTCGAAAATCTCTTGAGAGCAGAAAAGTAGAACATTGAGCACTTTTTAAAAATATGTAGATACAACATTTGACACGTTTCAAAAACATGGAATTAGAACATTTGACACTTTTCAAAATACATGTAAATAGTACATTTGACACTTTTCAAAAACTCGTAATTAACATTCTTGCGTGTCTAATACATCTACAGATTTATTCGCATCCTGAGAACCATCAATTTCATCCGAATCCCCAAACATTACCCGAGCCGAATCCTCATCATCGTATTCCTCAAGCCTATCAAAAGCTCTAAATCTTTCATCCAGATCCATGTTGAAAAATTTAGTAAGGGTTCCGTAAATATCCTGCCTGTCTACCCCGAGCTTAATATGCCTTAAACAGGGAAAGTACTCCTCCTTGGTCAAGTTGTGCTCTAGAAATCCACACAAATAGGCACTGGACTCATCCCCGTGCGCTCTATCAATCTCATCTTCATCATCTTCACCCACATAGCGCCAATCTTGAGCCAACTCGAGAGATTTTAATTTTTTCATGGGTGGAATTTGAATTGTGGTGTAGATTGGATTCAGGATAACTCGGAGGTGTTCCAAAGTGTGGCTCACAGACTCTTGCAATTTATTTAGAACAGTTCTTGTCCTGGGGAAAACATGATGAATGTCATGGAAAAGAGTGGACAAGTCCAAAGTTAAATGAGACACTCCACAGTCCGTGGAACACGTATATGGAATCGGACTGACGACAGAAGCAAAATGTAAAATATCCACCTCCTGCTCATAATCTAAATCACAATCAATTGTCAGATCTC
Source organism: Dicyrtomina minuta (assembly GCA_949802685.1). NCBI lineage: Eukaryota > Metazoa > Arthropoda > Collembola > Symphypleona > Dicyrtomidae > Dicyrtomina > Dicyrtomina minuta. The sequence goes on along the minus strand of OX461808.1, from coordinate 170,230,101 downwards.
GCACAAGCCCAATTTTTTGTCCCCAATTAACTCCAGATAAATTATTTTTGTTCACATTTTCAATGGATTGCAACCCAGGTGCTGATTGGAGTAGCTCCGCCATAAATTTTCGATTGGCTTCATAGTCCCTGTAGACAGTATCGGGTTGTTTGCTTAATCGAATTTTTGTAATCGGCAGTTTTGGGAAAGTGGACCGTTTTAAATCCAATCGAATCTTGTAGTCATCCAAGTATTCGTATGGAAGTATTCGCAACGACATTAGTTCCAAATCCAGATATTTCAGTTGAGGCGTAAATGAGGAAACAATGTTCAAAACACACAGACAATGGTGACAATTAGTCTAATACAAAAAAAAGAAACAAAACCTAACTGCAATGATACAATCAATATCGTCCGTGAAGAAACAAAATGACCCATATTCAATATACAACTAAAGCTACAATCAAATTGAGTTATGTCATAAAACCAAAATGAGACACATGCGTATGCTAATTTAATAGTTTTTGAAAGGTGTAAAATGTAAAATGTTCTAATTCCATGTTTTTGAAAAGGTGCAAAATTTTCTAATTCCAAGTTATTCAAAAAGTGTAAAATGTTCTATTTACACATGTTTTTAAAAAGTTCAAAATGTTCTGTTTACGCATGTTTTTGAAAAGTGCAAAATGTTCTATTTACACATGTTTTTGAAAAGTTCAAAATGTTCTGTTTACGCATGTTTTTGAAAAGTGCAAAATGTTCTTTTTCCGTGATTTTAAACATTGCAAAATGCTGTATTTCTGTAATTTTGAAAAATGTGTAAAATAGTCCATTTATTTTTTTTTGGAAGGGCGGGAAATTTTTTAAAAAGTGAGTCATTTTATTATTTTTGGGTGGTAGGGCGTTCGGAGGAATGCAGAGTCTCCGAAAGTGACGCTAAGGACAAAACTGTGGGATTTTGAATTTCCCGCCCAATCCAAAATTCCCATTTTACAAGTGCTGTCATTTTATAGGATGGCAATGTGGGGAAACCCGTAGACATCTCTATTATTTGGCGTCCAATTTTTCGGCAACAACATTCTGAAATGACATTTTTTTTTAAATTTGCCGCAAATTCTTAAAATACATATTTCCACCGGAGCAATTAATTTGCACATTTCAAAAACTCGAAAATCCCATATTTTTCTCTCTCCGAAAAGTGTTAATTTACATTTTGCAGATAATGTCCGGTGGAAATATCGGATTTAAAGTTTGGAGGGAAATTTAAAAAATGGGGATGTTGTGTCAAAATTGATGAGGAATAAAAATCATGTTAAACGGAGCTTTTTAGTTGTTTCTGCTCCTAACAGTTGCTTTCCAATTGATTACTACAAAAATGCCGAAAATAAATTCAAAATTTCCAATTTTAGATTTGCGGGGGCGCACTTCAAGATGAGTGGAGTGAGCTTTCCGCTCAAAACTGCACTCGGCTCCACTCCACTGGGTGAGCGGAGTGCGGGTGCTGAAAATTTACATTTGGCGGGAAATTGTGAAAATATGCGAGTGTAAGGGATCGTCCGTAAATGACGTGACGGGTGGGGAAATACAAGGACTAAACTCGCATATTGGAAATAAGCGGAATGGATTTTGAGCAAAAAACCAAATGCACTCTTTACCCCAATATTAGAATCTCATCATGTCCAATAGACTAATTTGCAGTTTGGGAAAACATGGAAATGTTACATTTTGCACTTTTAAAACATGATGCGAATTGGAGATTCGGTCAATTTGGTGTAAATGAATCATTTTTTGCTAGTTTTGTTCGAGTGTAAATGGAACATTTTGCTTTTTGTAAATAAATGAGAGTCATGAGTACGTTTGGCGTCAAAAAAGTTTTTTCATTTGTAAACAACATGTAGAATTGCAAATAAAACATTTTGTACTTTTCAAATTCATGCAACTAAAACATTTTGCACTTTTCAAAACCATCCAACTACAGCATTGAACAATTTTCAAAATCATGTAAATACAACATTTTCCAACACTTGACAATCAAGTAAATTGAATATTGACCACTTTTCCAAAATATCCAGATGCAACATTTTTCAGAACCAAACAAAACATTCAATTCATTCAAAATCCTACCAATCCAAACTAATTCCTCCCTTAAACTAATTACTTCGTCCCGCCCTCAAAATCCACCCCCAAGCCCAACACTATCAATTTTACCCAACCCTACCGCCCCCAAAAAAACCAGGGCGTCAGCCCTGGTTTTTCCCCACCACTCCCTTTTCTTACTGTACCTGGATCGAGCTTCCACTCATCCCACACCGTTACTTCCGCCCATTTTCACTCCCCTCCACCACCTCCACCCTCTCATCCACTTTCAAAACTACCCTCCAATCTAAAACACTACAACTACCCCTTCATTTTCAACCTCATTCTTTTTTCACCCACCCTCAACCCCCGCTTCGCTAAAATCAACTCAAAAACCCAAAAACTGTTTGTCCACCAAAATCCAATCCACTCAAACACACGCGCTCAAAACGATGAACACGAGCGTCTCCGCAGCCATCAGTATCAACTTACCCCAATTCCTATTCCAACATTTCAAATCCAGACGTCAATCACACACACGCGCCAAATTCAAATCCACAATTTATTCAAACTTCAAATTCCCCCATTTCTCAAAAGTACAAAAAACTAAAAACTCCAGATTCAGCAATATATTCCATTTTACCCTAAATCAAAAACCAACATGTACACAAAAATACCATCATTCCTAATTCATGTCAATAGGTCATTTCCCTCAATTTTCAAAACCATGTAAATACATCATTTTGTCATTTCCAAAAACTCAAAATTATCATTTTATGCATCCATCCCATTTTTGATTTTTTTTATTAAAATGTTCGAAAATCTCTTGAGAGCAGAAAAGTAGAACATTGAGCACTTTTTAAAAATATGTAGATACAACATTTGACACGTTTCAAAAACATGGAATTAGAACATTTGACACTTTTCAAAATACATGTAAATAGTACATTTGACACTTTTCAAAAACTCGTAATTAACATTCTTGCGTGTCTAATACATCTACAGATTTATTCGCATCCTGAGAACCATCAATTTCATCCGAATCCCCAAACATTACCCGAGCCGAATCCTCATCATCGTATTCCTCAAGCCTATCAAAAGCTCTAAATCTTTCATCCAGATCCATGTTGAAAAATTTAGTAAGGGTTCCGTAAATATCCTGCCTGTCTACCCCGAGCTTAATATGCCTTAAACAGGGAAAGTACTCCTCCTTGGTCAAGTTGTGCTCTAGAAATCCACACAAATAGGCACTGGACTCATCCCCGTGCGCTCTATCAATCTCATCTTCATCATCTTCACCCACATAGCGCCAATCTTGAGCCAACTCGAGAGATTTTAATTTTTTCATGGGTGGAATTTGAATTGTGGTGTAGATTGGATTCAGGATAACTCGGAGGTGTTCCAAAGTGTGGCTCACAGACTCTTGCAATTTATTTAGAACAGTTCTTGTCCTGGGGAAAACATGATGAATGTCATGGAAAAGAGTGGACAAGTCCAAAGTTAAATGAGACACTCCACAGTCCGTGGAACACGTATATGGAATCGGACTGACGACAGAAGCAAAATGTAAAATATCCACCTCCTGCTCATAATCTAAATCACAATCAATTGTCAGATCTCGCACAAGCCCAATTTTTTGTCCCCAATTAACTCCAGATAAATTATTTTTGTTCACATTTTCAATGGATTGCAACCCAGGTGCTGATTGGAGTAGCTCCGCCATAAATTTTCGATTGGCTTCATAGTCCCTGTAGACAGTATCGGGTTGTTTGCTTAATCGAATTTTTGTAATCGGCAGTTTTGGGAAAGTGGACCGTTTTAAATCCAATCGAATCTTGTAGTCATCCAAGTATTCGTATGGAAGTATTCGCAACGACATTAGTTCCAAATCCAGATATTTCAGTTGAGGCGTAAATGAGGAAACAATGTTCAAAACACACAGACAATGGTGACAATTAGTCTAATACAAAAAAAAGAAACAAAACCTAACTGCAATGATACAATCAATATCGTCCGTGAAGAAACAAAATGACCCATATTCAATATACAACTAAAGCTACAATCAAATTGAGTTATGTCATAAAACCAAAATGAGACACATGCGTATGCTAATTTAATAGTTTTTGAAAGGTGTAAAATGTAAAATGTTCTAATTCCATGTTTTTGAAAAGGTGCAAAATTTTCTAATTCCAAGTTATTCAAAAAGTGTAAAATGTTCTATTTACACATGTTTTTAAAAAGTTCAAAATGTTCTGTTTACGCATGTTTTTGAAAAGTGCAAAATGTTCTATTTACACATGTTTTTGAAAAGTTCAAAATGTTCTGTTTACGCATGTTTTTGAAAAGTGCAAAATGTTCTTTTTCCGTGATTTTAAACATTGCAAAATGCTGTATTTCTGTAATTTTGAAAAATGTGTAAAATAGTCCATTTATTTTTTTTTGGAAGGGCGGGAAATTTTTTAAAAAGTGAGTCATTTTATTATTTTTGGGTGGTAGGGCGTTCGGAGGAATGCAGAGTCTCCGAAAGTGACGCTAAGGACAAAACTGTGGGATTTTGAATTTCCCGCCCAATCCAAAATTCCCATTTTACAAGTGCTGTCATTTTATAGGATGGCAATGTGGGGAAACCCGTAGACATCTCTATTATTTGGCGTCCAATTTTTCGGCAACAACATTCTGAAATGACATTTTTTTTTAAATTTGCCGCAAATTCTTAAAATACATATTTCCACCGGAGCAATTAATTTGCACATTTCAAAAACTCGAAAATCCCATATTTTTCTCTCTCCGAAAAGTGTTAATTTACATTTTGCAGATAATGTCCGGTGGAAATATCGGATTTAAAGTTTGGAGGGAAATTTAAAAAATGGGGATGTTGTGTCAAAATTGATGAGGAATAAAAATCATGTTAAACGGAGCTTTTTAGTTGTTTCTGCTCCTAACAGTTGCTTTCCAATTGATTACTACAAAAATGCCGAAAATAAATTCAAAATTTCCAATTTTAGATTTGCGGGGGCGCACTTCAAGATGAGTGGAGTGAGCTTTCCGCTCAAAACTGCACTCGGCTCCACTCCACTGGGTGAGCGGAGTGCGGGTGCTGAAAATTTACATTTGGCGGGAAATTGTGAAAATATGCGAGTGTAAGGGATCGTCCGTAAATGACGTGACGGGTGGGGAAATACAAGGACTAAACTCGCATATTGGAAATAAGCGGAATGGATTTTGAGCAAAAAACCAAATGCACTCTTTACCCCAATATTAGAATCTCATCATGTCCAATAGACTAATTTGCAGTTTGGGAAAACATGGAAATGTTACATTTTGCACTTTTAAAACATGATGCGAATTGGAGATTCGGTCAATTTGGTGTAAATGAATCATTTTTTGCTAGTTTTGTTCGAGTGTAAATGGAACATTTTGCTTTTTGTAAATAAATGAGAGTCATGAGTACGTTTGGCGTCAAAAAAGTTTTTTCATTTGTAAACAACATGTAGAATTGCAAATAAAACATTTTGTACTTTTCAAATTCATGCAACTAAAACATTTTGCACTTTTCAAAACCATCCAACTACAGCATTGAACAATTTTCAAAATCATGTAAATACAACATTTTCCAACACTTGACAATCAAGTAAATTGAATATTGACCACTTTTCCAAAATATCCAGATGCAACATTTTTCAGAACCAAACAAAACATTCAATTCATTCAAAATCCTACCAATCCAAACTAATTCCTCCCTTAAACTAATTACTTCGTCCCGCCCTCAAAATCCACCCCCAAGCCCAACACTATCAATTTTACCCAACCCTACCGCCCCCAAAAAAACCAGGGCGTCAGCCCTGGTTTTTCCCCACCACTCCCTTTTCTTACTGTACCTGGATCGAGCTTCCACTCATCCCACACCGTTACTTCCGCCCATTTTCAGTCCCCTCCACCACTCCCACCCTCTCATCCACTTTCAAAACTACCCTCCAATCTAAAACACTACAACTACCCCTTCATTTTCAACCTCATTTTTTTTTCACCCACCCCCAACCCCCGCTCCGCTAAAATCCAATCAAAAACCCAAAAACTGTTTGTCCACCAAAATCCACACCACTCAAACACACGCGCTCAAAACGATTTCAAAGAGCGTCTCCGCAGCCATCAGTATCAACTTACCCCAATTCCTATTCCAACATTTCAAATCCAGACGTCAATCACACACACGCGCCAAATTCAAATCCACAATTTATTCAAACTTCAAATTCCCCCATTTCTCAAAAGTACAAAAAACTAAAAACTTGATATTCAGCAATATATTCCATTTTACCCTAAATCAAAAACCAACATGTACACAAAAATACCATCATTCCTAAATCATGTCAATAGGTCATTTCCCTCAATTTTCAAAACCATGTAAATACATCATTTTGTCATTTCCAAAAACTCGAAATTATCATTTTATGCATCCATCCCATTTTTAATTTTTTTTATTAAAATGTTCGAAAATCTCTTGAGAGCAGAAAGTAGAACATTGAGCACTTTTTAAAAATATGTAGATACAACATTTGACACGTTTCAAAATACATGTAAATAGTACATTTGACACTTTTCAAAAACTCGTAATTAACATTCTTGCGTGTCTAATACATCTACAGATTTATCCGCATCCTCATCTAGAGATTCATCCGTATAATCCGAATCCATATCCGCAATATTAGTTAAAACCGCATCCTCATCACCCAAATCCAAAGATTCAAATCTTCCAACTACATCCATGTTAAAAAACTTAATCAGGGTTCCATAAATGTCCTGCCTACTCACCCCTAGCTTAATATGCCTTAAACAGGGAAAGTACTCCTCCTTGGTCAAGTTGTGCTCTAGAAATCCACACAAATAGGCACTGGACTCATCCCCGTGCGCTCTATCAATCTGATCTTCATCATCTTCACCCACATAGCGCCAATCTTGAGCCAACTCGAGAGATTTTAATTTTTTCATGGGTGGAATTTGAATTGTGGTGTAGATTGGATTCAGGATAACTCGGAGGTGTTCCAAAGTGTGGCTCACAGACTCAAGCAATTTATTTAAAACAGTTCTTGTAATGGGGAAAACATCATAAATGTCATCGAAAAGAGTGGACAAGTCCAAAGTTAAATGAGACACTCCACAGTCCGTGGAAAACGTATATGGAATCGGACTGGCGACAGAAGCAAAATGTAAAATATCCACCTCCTGCTCATAATCTAAATCACAATCAATTGTCAGATCTCGCACAAGCCCAATTTTTTGTCCCCAATTAACTCGAGATAAATTATTTTTGTTCACATTTTCAATGGATTGCAACCCAGGTGCTGATTGGAGTAGCTCCGCCATAAATTTTCGATTGGCTTCATAGTCCCTGTAGACAGTATCGGGTTGTTTGCTTAATCGAATTTTTGTAATCGGCAGTTTTGGGAAAGTGGACCGTTTTAAATCCAATCGAATCTTGTAGTCATCCAAGTATTCGTATGCAAGTATTCGCAACGACATTAGTTCCAAATCCAGATATTTCAGTTGAGGCGTAAATGAGGAAACAATGTTCAAAACAGACAGAAACTTCATTTTGTAAATCATACCGTCGAGACGGAGTGTTTGAAAAATTTCTCCATGTGGCTTTATAGATTTTAAGGATGTTGAGAAGGAGGGTGGAAGATGCTCATGAGTAATTTGGCTTTCCTCAAGTTTTATGAGGAAAGTTGAAGATGGGAATTTGGGTGAGGTAGAAATTATTTCTGCAAGCTCTTCTATTAGGATTTTATTCTTTCCATTACCATTGCAAAATCCAATTAAGGGATCAAAACAGTCAGTCTCATGATCCTCATCCTCCCCATCTTCATTTTTGTTTTTAATTTTATTAGAAGGCCCAGATATTTTTATTTCTTTTACAACAACTTGGCACGAATTTCGTTGGAGCAGTATTGCCGTGGCTGCATCACGCCAACTTGGATTTACTTGCCGGAAATTTAATAAGTCTTGAGTGGTGATACAGCTGTTCCAAAATATTGGGATCAACTCCTAGAAGAATAATTGCAAACAATTTAAATTGAGGTGCTTGATATTCATTTTTTTGTCCACGTCCACCTTCACATGAAATACACAATTCAACATGTCACTGTTAGTAAAGTATTATTAGATTTATCTTTTTTCATATAGATTTAATTCAAAACTTACATGTTCACATAGTTTATTTGCTATTTCATTGCAAGTGAGCGAATCCTTTATATTTTGAAAATCCACGTCCCTTGCAAGATTCCCTTCGACTGTTTTCATCCTTTTATTGGCTGCAGTTGGAGCTGGAGAAATAGTCATTATATCAGAGCTGGAAAAAGATGCCGTCGTCATCACATCACCCCCAATGTCTTTATCTTGCAGTGACAATTAGTCTAATACATAATAAAGAAACAAAACTTAACTCCAATGATACAATCAATATCGTCCGTCAAGAAACAAAATGACCCATATTCAACTTACGCTACAATCAAAACGAGCTACGTCATAAACACAAAATGGAAAGCATATATGTGTAAAATTTTAATATACTAGTTTTTGATAAGGTGCAAAATGATCTAATTCCATGTTTTTGAAAAGTGTAAAATGATCTATTTACGCATGTTTTTGAAAAGTTCAAAATGTTCTGTTTACGCATGTTTTTGAAAAGTGCAAAATGTTCATTTTCCGTGATTTTAAACATTGCAAAATGCTGTATTTCTGTAATTTTGAAAAATGTGTAAAATAGTCCATTTATTTTTTTTTGGAAGGGCGGGAAATTTTTTAAAAAGTGAGTCATTTTATTATTTTTGGGTGGTAGGGCGTTCGGAGGAATGCAGAGTCTCCGAAAGTGACGCTAAGGACAAAACTGTGGGATTTTGAATTTCCCGCCCAATCCAAAATTCCCATTTTACAAGTGCTGTCATTTTATAGGATGGCAATGTGGGGAAACCCGTAGACATCTCTATTATTTGGCGTCCAATTTTTCGGCAACAACATTCTGAAATGACATTTTTTTTTAAATTTGCCGCAAATTCTTAAAATACATATTTCCACCGGAGCAATTAATTTGCACATTTCAAAAACTCGAAAATCCCATATTTTTCTCTCTCCGAAAAGTGTTAATTTACATTTTGCAGATAATGTCCGGTGGAAATATCGGATTTAAAGTTTGGAGGGAAATTTAAAAAATGGGGATGTTGTGTAAAAATTGATGAGGAATAAAAATCATGTTAAACGGAGCTTTTTAGTTGTTTCTGCTCCTAACAGTTGCTTTCCAATTGATTACTACAAAAATGCCGAAAATAAATTCAAAATTTCCAATTTTAGATTTGCGGGGGCGCACTTCAAGAGTGGAATGAGCTTTCCGCTCAAAACTGCACTCGGCTCCACTCCACTGGGTGAGCGGAGTGCGAGTGCTAGAAATTTAGATTTGGCGGGAAATTGTGAAAATATGCGAGTGTAAGGGATCGTCCGTAAATGACGTGACGGGTGGGGAAATAAAAGGACTAAACTCGCATATTGGAAATAAGCGGAATGGATTTTGAGCGAAAAACCAAATGCACAATATTAGAATCTCATCATGTCCAATAGACTAATTTGCAGTTTGGGAAAACATGGAAATGTTACATTTTGCACTTTTAAAACATGATGCGAATTGGAGATTTGGTGTAAATGAATCATTTTTTGCTAGTTTTGTTCGAGTGTAAATGGAACATTTTGCTTTTTGTAAATAAATGAGAGTCATGAGTACGTTTGGCGTCAAAAAAGTTTTTTCATTTGTGAACAACATGTAGAATTGCAAATAAAACATTTTGTACTTTTCAAATTCATGCAACTAAAACATTTTGCACTTTTCAAAACCATCCAACTACAGCATTGAACAATTTTCAAAATCATGTAAATACAACATTTTCCAACACTTGACAATCAAGTAAATTGAATATTGACCACTTTTCCAAAATATCCAGATGCAACATTTTTCAGAACCAAACAAAACATTCAATTCATTCAAAATCCTACCAATCCAAACTAATTCCTCCCTTAAACTAATTACTTCGTCCCGCCCTCAAAATCCACCCCCAAGCCCAACACTATCAATTTTACCCAACCCTACCGCCCCCAAAAAAACCAGGGCGTCAGCCCTGGTTTTTCCCCACCACTCCCTTTTCTTACTGTACCTGGATCGAGCTTCCACTCATCCCACACCGTTACTTCCGCCCATTTTCAGTCCCCTCCACCACTCCCACCCTCTCATCCACTTTCAAAACTACCCCTCAATCTAAAACACTATATCTACCCCTTCATTTTCAACCTCATTTTTTTTTCACCCACCCCCAACCCCCGCTCCGCTAAAATCCAATCAAAAACCCAAAAACTGTTTGTCCACCAAAATCCACACCACTCAAACACACGCGCTCAAAACGATTTCAAAGAGCGTCTCCGCAGCCATCAGTATCAACTTACCCCAATTCCTATTCCAACATTTCAAATCCAGACGTCAATCACACACACGCGCCAAATTCAAATCCACAATTTATTCAAACTTCAAATTCCCCCATTTCTCAAAAGTACAAAAAACTAAAAACTTGATATTCAGCAATATATTCCATTTTACCCTAAATCAAAAACCAACATGTACACAAAAATACCATCATTCCTAAATCATGTCAATAGGTCATTTCCCTCAATTTTCAAAACCATGTAAATACATCATTTTGTCATTTCCAAAAACTCGAAATTATCATTTTATGCATCCATCCCATTTTTAATTTTTTTTATTAAAATGTTCGAAAATCTCTTGAGAGCAGAAAGTAGAACATTGAGCACTTTTTAAAAATATGTAGATACAACATTTGACACGTTTCAAAATACATGTAAATAGTACATTTGACACTTTTCAAAAACTCGTAATTAACATTCTTGCGTGTCTAATACATCTACAGATTTATCCGCATCCTCATCTAGAGATTCATCCGTATAATCCGAATCCATATCCGCAATATTAGTTAAAACCGCATCCTCATCACCCAAATCCAAAGATTCAAATCTTCCAACTACATCCATGTTAAAAAACTTAATCAGGGTTCCATAAATGTCCTGCCTACTCACCCCTAGCTTAATATGCCTTAAACAGGGAAAGTACTCCTCCTTGGTCAAGTTGTGCTCTAGAAATCCACACAAATAGGCACTGGACTCATCCCCGTGCGCTCTATCAATCTGATCTTCATCATCTTCACCCACATAGCGCCAATCTTGAGCCAACTCGAGAGATTTTAATTTTTTCATGGGTGGAATTTGAATTGTGGTGTAGATTGGATTCAGGATAACTCGGAGGTGTTCCAAAGTGTGGCTCACAGACTCAAGCAATTTATTTAAAACAGTTCTTGTAATGGGGAAAACATCATAAATGTCATCGAAAAGAGTGGACAAGTCCAAAGTTAAATGAGACACTCCACAGTCCGTGGAAAACGTATATGGAATCGGACTGGCGACAGAAGCAAAATGTAAAATATCCACCTCCTGCTCATAATCTAAATCACAATCAATTGTCAGATCTCGCACAAGCCCAATTTTTTGTCCCCAATTAACTCGAGATAAATTATTTTTGTTCACATTTTCAATGGATTGCAACCCAGGTGCTGATTGGAGTAGCTCCGCCATAAATTTTCGATTGGCTTCATAGTCCCTGTAGACAGTATCGGGTTGTTTGCTTAATCGAATTTTTGTAATCGGCAGTTTTGGGAAAGTGGACCGTTTTAAATCCAATCGAATCTTGTAGTCATCCAAGTATTCGTATGCAAGTATTCGCAACGACATTAGTTCCAAATCCAGATATTTCAGTTGAGGCGTAAATGAGGAAACAATGTTCAAAACAGACAGAAACTTCATTTTGTAAATCATACCGTCGAGACGGAGTGTTTGAAAAATTTCTCCATGTGGCTTTATAGATTTTAAGGATGTTGAGAAGGAGGGTGGAAGATGCTCATGAGTAATTTGGCTTTCCTCAAGTTTTATGAGGAAAGTTGAAGATGGGAATTTGGGTGAGGTAGAAATTATTTCTGCAAGCTCTTCTATTAGGATTTTATTCTTTCCATTACCATTGCAAAATCCAATTAAGGGATCAAAACAGTCAGTCTCATGATCCTCATCCTCCCCATCTTCATTTTTGTTTTTAATTTTATTAGAAGGCCCAGATATTTTTATTTCTTTTACAACAACTTGGCACGAATTTCGTTGGAGCAGTATTGCCGTGGCTGCATCACGCCAACTTGGATTTACTTGCCGGAAATTTAATAAGTCTTGAGTGGTGATACAGCTGTTCCAAAATATTGGGATCAACTCCTAGAAGAATAATTGCAAACAATTTAAATTGAGGTGCTTGATATTCATTTTTTTGTCCACGTCCACCTTCACATGAAATACACAATTCAACATGTCACTGTTAGTAAAGTATTATTAGATTTATCTTTTTTCATATAGATTTAATTCAAAACTTACATGTTCACATAGTTTATTTGCTATTTCATTGCAAGTGAGCGAATCCTTTAGATTTTGAAAATCCACGTCCCTTGCAAGATTCCCTTCGACTGTTTTCATCCTTTTATTGGCTGCAGTTGGAGCTGGAGAAATAGTCATTATATCAGAGCTGGAAAAAGATGCCGTCGTCATCACATCACCCCCAATGTCTTTATCTTGCAGTGACAATTAGTCTAATACATAATAAAGAAACAAAACTTAACTCCAATGATACAATCAATATCGTCCGTCAAGAAACAAAATGACCCATATTCAACTTACGCTACAATCAAAACGAGCTACGTCATAAACACAAAATGGAAAGCATATATGTGTAAAATTTTAATATACTAGTTTTTGATAAGGTGCAAAATGATCTAATTCCATGTTTTTGAAAAGTGTAAAATGATCTATTTACGCATGTTTTTGAAAAGTTCAAAATGTTCTGTTTACGCATGTTTTTGAAAAGTGCAAAATGTTCATTTTCCGTGATTTTAAACATTGCAAAATGCTGTATTTCTGTAATTTTGAAAAATGTGTAAAATAGTCCATTTATTTTTTTTTGGAAGGGCGGGAAATTTTTTAAAAAGTGAGTCATTTTATTATTTTTGGGTGGTAGGGCGTTCGGAGGAATGCAGAGTCTCCGAAAGTGACGCTAAGGACAAAACTGTGGGATTTTGAATTTCCCGCCCAATCCAAAATTCCCATTTTACAAGTGCTGTCATTTTATAGGATGGCAATGTGGGGAAACCCGTAGACATCTCTATTATTTGGCGTCCAATTTTTCGGCAACAACATTCTGAAATGACATTTTTTTTTAAATTTGCCGCAAATTCTTAAAATACATATTTCCACCGGAGCAATTAATTTGCACATTTCAAAAACTCGAAAATCCCATATTTTTCTCTCTCCGAAAAGTGTTAATTTACATTTTGCAGATAATGTCCGGTGGAAATATCGGATTTAAAGTTTGGAGGGAAATTTAAAAAATGGGGATGTTGTGTAAAAATTGATGAGGAATAAAAATCATGTTAAACGGAGCTTTTTAGTTGTTTCTGCTCCTAACAGTTGCTTTCCAATTGATTACTACAAAAATGCCGAAAATAAATTCAAAATTTCCAATTTTAGATTTGCGGGGGCGCACTTCAAGAGTGGAATGAGCTTTCCGCTCAAAACTGCACTCGGCTCCACTCCACTGGGTGAGCGGAGTGCGAGTGCTAGAAATTTAGATTTGGCGGGAAATTGTGAAAATATGCGAGTGTAAGGGATCGTCCGTAAATGACGTGACGGGTGGGGAAATAAAAGGACTAAACTCGCATATTGGAAATAAGCGGAATGGATTTTGAGCGAAAAACCAAATGCACAATATTAGAATCTCATCATGTCCAATAGACTAATTTGCAGTTTGGGAAAACATGGAAATGTTACATTTTGCACTTTTAAAACATGATGCGAATTGGAGATTTGGTGTAAATGAATCATTTTTTGCTAGTTTTGTTCGAGTGTAAATGGAACATTTTGCTTTTTGTAAATAAATGAGAGTCATGAGTACGTTTGGCGTCAAAAAAGTTTTTTCATTTGTGAACAACATGTAGAATTGCAAATAAAACATTTTGTACTTTTCAAATTCATGCAACTAAAACATTTTGCACTTTTCAAAACCATCCAACTACAGCATTGAACAATTTTCAAAATCATGTAAATACAACATTTTCCAACACTTGACAATCAAGTAAATTGAATATTGACCACTTTTCCAAAATATCCAGATGCAACATTTTTCAGAACCAAACAAAACATTCAATTCATTCAAAATCCTACCAATCCAAACTAATTCCTCCCTTAAACTAATTACTTCGTCCCGCCCTCAAAATCCACCCCCAAGCCCAACACTATCAATTTTACCCAACCCTACCGCCCCCAAAAAAACCAGGGCGTCAGCCCTGGTTTTTCCCCACCACTCCCTTTTCTTACTGTACCTGGATCGAGCTTCCACTCATCCCACACCGTTACTTCCGCCCATTTTCAGTCCCCTCCACCACTCCCACCCTCTCATCCACTTTCAAAACTACCCCTCAATCTAAAACACTATATCTACCCCTTCATTTTCAACCTCATTTTTTTTTCACCCACCCCCAACCCCCGCTCCGCTAAAATCCAATCAAAAACCCAAAAACTGTTTGTCCACCAAAATCCACACCACTCAAACACACGCGCTCAAAACGATTTCAAAGAGCGTCTCCGCAGCCATCAGTATCAACTTACCCCAATTCCTATTCCAACATTTCAAATCCAGACGTCAATCACACACACGCGCCAAATTCAAATCCACAATTTATTCAAACTTCAAATTCCCCCATTTCTCAAAAGTACAAAAAACTAAAAACTTGATATTCAGCAATATATTCCATTTTACCCTAAATCAAAAACCAACATGTACACAAAAATACCATCATTCCTAAATCATGTCAATAGGTCATTTCCCTCAATTTTCAAAACCATGTAAATACATCATTTTGTCATTTCCAAAAACTCGAAATTATCATTTTATGCATCCATCCCATTTTTAATTTTTTTTATTAAAATGTTCGAAAATCTCTTGAGAGCAGAAAGTAGAACATTGAGCACTTTTTAAAAATATGTAGATACAACATTTGACACGTTTCAAAATACATGTAAATAGTACATTTGACACTTTTCAAAAACTCGTAATTAACATTCTTGCGTGTCTAATACATCTACAGATTTATCCGCATCCTCATCTAGAGATTCATCCGTATAATCCGAATCCATATCCGCAATATTAGTTAAAACCGCATCCTCATCACCCAAATCCAAAGATTCAAATCTTCCAACTACATCCATGTTAAAAAACTTAATCAGGGTTCCATAAATGTCCTGCCTACTCACCCCTAGCTTAATATGCCTTAAACAGGGAAAGTACTCCTCCTTGGTCAAGTTGTGCTCTAGAAATCCACACAAATAGGCACTGGACTCATCCCCGTGCGCTCTATCAATCTGATCTTCATCATCTTCACCCACATAGCGCCAATCTTGAGCCAACTCGAGAGATTTTAATTTTTTCATGGGTGGAATTTGAATTGTGGTGTAGATTGGATTCAGGATAACTCGGAGGTGTTCCAAAGTGTGGCTCACAGACTCAAGCAATTTATTTAAAACAGTTCTTGTAATGGGGAAAACATCATAAATGTCATCGAAAAGAGTGGACAAGTCCAAAGTTAAATGAGACACTCCACAGTCCGTGGAAAACGTATATGGAATCGGACTGGCGACAGAAGCAAAATGTAAAATATCCACCTCCTGCTCATAATCTAAATCACAATCAATTGTCAGATCTCGCACAAGCCCAATTTTTTGTCCCCAATTAACTCGAGATAAATTATTTTTGTTCACATTTTCAATGGATTGCAACCCAGGTGCTGATTGGAGTAGCTCCGCCATAAATTTTCGATTGGCTTCATAGTCCCTGTAGACAGTATCGGGTTGTTTGCTTAATCGAATTTTTGTAATCGGCAGTTTTGGGAAAGTGGACCGTTTTAAATCCAATCGAATCTTGTAGTCATCCAAGTATTCGTATGCAAGTATTCGCAACGACATTAGTTCCAAATCCAGATATTTCAGTTGAGGCGTAAATGAGGAAACAATGTTCAAAACAGACAGAAACTTCATTTTGTAAATCATACCGTCGAGACGGAGTGTTTGAAAAATTTCTCCATGTGGCTTTATAGATTTTAAGGATGTTGAGAAGGAGGGTGGAAGATGCTCATGAGTAATTTGGCTTTCCTCAAGTTTTATGAGGAAAGTTGAAGATGGGAATTTGGGTGAGGTAGAAATTATTTCTGCAAGCTCTTCTATTAGGATTTTATTCTTTCCATTACCATTGCAAAATCCAATTAAGGGATCAAAACAGTCAGTCTCATGATCCTCATCCTCCCCATCTTCATTTTTGTTTTTAATTTTATTAGAAGGCCCAGATATTTTTATTTCTTTTACAACAACTTGGCACGAATTTCGTTGGAGCAGTATTGCCGTGGCTGCATCACGCCAACTTGGATTTACTTGCCGGAAATTTAATAAGTCTTGAGTGGTGATACAGCTGTTCCAAAATATTGGGATCAACTCCTAGAAGAATAATTGCAAACAATTTAAATTGAGGTGCTTGATATTCATTTTTTTGTCCACGTCCACCTTCACATGAAATACACAATTCAACATGTCACTGTTAGTAAAGTATTATTAGATTTATCTTTTTTCATATAGATTTAATTCAAAACTTACATGTTCACATAGTTTATTTGCTATTTCATTGCAAGTGAGCGAATCCTTTATATTTTGAAAATCCACGTCCCTTGCAAGATTCCCTTCGACTGTTTTCATCCTTTTATTGGCTGCAGTTGGAGCTGGAGAAATAGTCATTATATCAGAGCTGGAAAAAGATGCCGTCGTCATCACATCACCCCCAATGTCTTTATCTTGCAGTGACAATTAGTCTAATACATAATAAAGAAACAAAACTTAACTCCAATGATACAATCAATATCGTCCGTCAAGAAACAAAATGACCCATATTCAACTTACGCTACAATCAAAACGAGCTACGTCATAAACACAAAATGGAAAGCATATATGTGTAAAATTTTAATATACTAGTTTTTGATAAGGTGCAAAATGATCTAATTCCATGTTTTTGAAAAGTGTAAAATGATCTATTTACGCATGTTTTTGAAAAGTTCAAAATGTTCTGTTTACGCATGTTTTTGAAAAGTGCAAAATGTTCATTTTCCGTGATTTTAAACATTGCAAAATGCTGTATTTCTGTAATTTTGAAAAATGTGTAAAATAGTCCATTTATTTTTTTTTGGAAGGGCGGGAAATTTTTTAAAAAGTGAGTCATTTTATTATTTTTGGGTGGTAGGGCGTTCGGAGGAATGCAGAGTCTCCGAAAGTGACGCTAAGGACAAAACTGTGGGATTTTGAATTTCCCGCCCAATCCAAAATTCCCATTTTACAAGTGCTGTCATTTTATAGGATGGCAATGTGGGGAAACCCGTAGACATCTCTATTATTTGGCGTCCAATTTTTCGGCAACAACATTCTGAAATGACATTTTTTTTTAAATTTGCCGCAAATTCTTAAAATACATATTTCCACCGGAGCAATTAATTTGCACATTTCAAAAACTCGAAAATCCCATATTTTTCTCTCTCCGAAAAGTGTTAATTTACATTTTGCAGATAATGTCCGGTGGAAATATCGGATTTAAAGTTTGGAGGGAAATTTAAAAAATGGGGATGTTGTGTAAAAATTGATGAGGAATAAAAATCATGTTAAACGGAGCTTTTTAGTTGTTTCTGCTCCTAACAGTTGCTTTCCAATTGATTACTACAAAAATGCCGAAAATAAATTCAAAATTTCCAATTTTAGATTTGCGGGGGCGCACTTCAAGAGTGGAATGAGCTTTCCGCTCAAAACTGCACTCGGCTCCACTCCACTGGGTGAGCGGAGTGCGAGTGCTAGAAATTTAGATTTGGCGGGAAATTGTGAAAATATGCGAGTGTAAGGGATCGTCCGTAAATGACGTGACGGGTGGGGAAATAAAAGGACTAAACTCGCATATTGGAAATAAGCGGAATGGATTTTGAGCGAAAAACCAAATGCACAATATTAGAATCTCATCATGTCCAATAGACTAATTTGCAGTTTGGGAAAACATGGAAATGTTACATTTTGCACTTTTAAAACATGATGCGAATTGGAGATTTGGTGTAAATGAATCATTTTTTGCTAGTTTTGTTCGAGTGTAAATGGAACATTTTGCTTTTTGTAAATAAATGAGAGTCATGAGTACGTTTGGCGTCAAAAAAGTTTTTTCATTTGTGAACAACATGTAGAATTGCAAATAAAACATTTTGTACTTTTCAAATTCATGCAACTAAAACATTTTGCACTTTTCAAAACCATCCAACTACAGCATTGAACAATTTTCAAAATCATGTAAATACAACATTTTCCAACACTTGACAATCAAGTAAATTGAATATTGACCACTTTTCCAAAATATCCAGATGCAACATTTTTCAGAACCAAACAAAACATTCAATTCATTCAAAATCCTACCAATCCAAACTAATTCCTCCCTTAAACTAATTACTTCGTCCCGCCCTCAAAATCCACCCCCAAGCCCAACACTATCAATTTTACCCAACCCTACCGCCCCCAAAAAAACCAGGGCGTCAGCCCTGGTTTTTCCCCACCACTCCCTTTTCTTACTGTACCTGGATCGAGCTTCCACTCATCCCACACCGTTACTTCCGCCCATTTTCAGTCCCCTCCACCACTCCCACCCTCTCATCCACTTTCAAAACTACCCCTCAATCTAAAACACTATATCTACCCCTTCATTTTCAACCTCATTTTTTTTTCACCCACCCCCAACCCCCGCTCCGCTAAAATCCAATCAAAAACCCAAAAACTGTTTGTCCACCAAAATCCACACCACTCAAACACACGCGCTCAAAACGATTTCAAAGAGCGTCTCCGCAGCCATCAGTATCAACTTACCCCAATTCCTATTCCAACATTTCAAATCCAGACGTCAATCACACACACGCGCCAAATTCAAATCCACAATTTATTCAAACTTCAAATTCCCCCATTTCTCAAAAGTACAAAAAACTAAAAACTTGATATTCAGCAATATATTCCATTTTACCCTAAATCAAAAACCAACATGTACACAAAAATACCATCATTCCTAAATCATGTCAATAGGTCATTTCCCTCAATTTTCAAAACCATGTAAATACATCATTTTGTCATTTCCAAAAACTCGAAATTATCATTTTATGCATCCATCCCATTTTTAATTTTTTTTATTAAAATGTTCGAAAATCTCTTGAGAGCAGAAAGTAGAACATTGAGCACTTTTTAAAAATATGTAGATACAACATTTGACACGTTTCAAAATACATGTAAATAGTACATTTGACACTTTTCAAAAACTCGTAATTAACATTCTTGCGTGTCTAATACATCTACAGATTTATCCGCATCCTCATCTAGAGATTCATCCGTATAATCCGAATCCATATCCGCAATATTAGTTAAAACCGCATCCTCATCACCCAAATCCAAAGATTCAAATCTTCCAACTACATCCATGTTAAAAAACTTAATCAGGGTTCCATAAATGTCCTGCCTACTCACCCCTAGCTTAATATGCCTTAAACAGGGAAAGTACTCCTCCTTGGTCAAGTTGTGCTCTAGAAATCCACACAAATAGGCACTGGACTCATCCCCGTGCGCTCTATCAATCTGATCTTCATCATCTTCACCCACATAGCGCCAATCTTGAGCCAACTCGAGAGATTTTAATTTTTTCATGGGTGGAATTTGAATTGTGGTGTAGATTGGATTCAGGATAACTCGGAGGTGTTCCAAAGTGTGGCTCACAGACTCAAGCAATTTATTTAAAACAGTTCTTGTAATGGGGAAAACATCATAAATGTCATCGAAAAGAGTGGACAAGTCCAAAGTTAAATGAGACACTCCACAGTCCGTGGAAAACGTATATGGAATCGGACTGGCGACAGAAGCAAAATGTAAAATATCCACCTCCTGCTCATAATCTAAATCACAATCAATTGTCAGATCTCGCACAAGCCCAATTTTTTGTCCCCAATTAACTCGAGATAAATTATTTTTGTTCACATTTTCAATGGATTGCAACCCAGGTGCTGATTGGAGTAGCTCCGCCATAAATTTTCGATTGGCTTCATAGTCCCTGTAGACAGTATCGGGTTGTTTGCTTAATCGAATTTTTGTAATCGGCAGTTTTGGGAAAGTGGACCGTTTTAAATCCAATCGAATCTTGTAGTCATCCAAGTATTCGTATGCAAGTATTCGCAACGACATTAGTTCCAAATCCAGATATTTCAGTTGAGGCGTAAATGAGGAAACAATGTTCAAAACAGACAGAAACTTCATTTTGTAAATCATACCGTCGAGACGGAGTGTTTGAAAAATTTCTCCATGTGGCTTTATAGATTTTAAGGATGTTGAGAAGGAGGGTGGAAGATGCTCATGAGTAATTTGGCTTTCCTCAAGTTTTATGAGGAAAGTTGAAGATGGGAATTTGGGTGAGGTAGAAATTATTTCTGCAAGCTCTTCTATTAGGATTTTATTCTTTCCATTACCATTGCAAAATCCAATTAAGGGATCAAAACAGTCAGTCTCATGATCCTCATCCTCCCCATCTTCATTTTTGTTTTTAATTTTATTAGAAGGCCCAGATATTTTTATTTCTTTTACAACAACTTGGCACGAATTTCGTTGGAGCAGTATTGCCGTGGCTGCATCACGCCAACTTGGATTTACTTGCCGGAAATTTAATAAGTCTTGAGTGGTGATACAGCTGTTCCAAAATATTGGGATCAACTCCTAGAAGAATAATTGCAAACAATTTAAATTGAGGTGCTTGATATTCATTTTTTTGTCCACGTCCACCTTCACATGAAATACACAATTCAACATGTCACTGTTAGTAAAGTATTATTAGATTTATCTTTTTTCATATAGATTTAATTCAAAACTTACATGTTCACATAGTTTATTTGCTATTTCATTGCAAGTGAGCGAATCCTTTAGATTTTGAAAATCCACGTCCCTTGCAAGATTCCCTTCGACTGTTTTCATCCTTTTATTGGCTGCAGTTGGAGCTGGAGAAATAGTCATTATATCAGAGCTGGAAAAAGATGCCGTCGTCATCACATCACCCCCAATGTCTTTATCTTGCAGTGACAATTAGTCTAATACATAATAAAGAAACAAAACTTAACTCCAATGATACAATCAATATCGTCCGTCAAGAAACAAAATGACCCATATTCAACTTACGCTACAATCAAAACGAGCTACGTCATAAACACAAAATGGAAAGCATATATGTGTAAAATTTTAATATACTAGTTTTTGATAAGGTGCAAAATGATCTAATTCCATGTTTTTGAAAAGTGTAAAATGATCTATTTACGCATGTTTTTGAAAAGTTCAAAATGTTCTGTTTACGCATGTTTTTGAAAAGTGCAAAATGTTCATTTTCCGTGATTTTAAACATTGCAAAATGCTGTATTTCTGTAATTTTGAAAAATGTGTAAAATAGTCCATTTATTTTTTTTTGGAAGGGCGGGAAATTTTTTAAAAAGTGAGTCATTTTATTATTTTTGGGTGGTAGGGCGTTCGGAGGAATGCAGAGTCTCCGAAAGTGACGCTAAGGACAAAACTGTGGGATTTTGAATTTCCCGCCCAATCCAAAATTCCCATTTTACAAGTGCTGTCATTTTATAGGATGGCAATGTGGGGAAACCCGTAGACATCTCTATTATTTGGCGTCCAATTTTTCGGCAACAACATTCTGAAATGACATTTTTTTTTAAATTTGCCGCAAATTCTTAAAATACATATTTCCACCGGAGCAATTAATTTGCACATTTCAAAAACTCGAAAATCCCATATTTTTCTCTCTCCGAAAAGTGTTAATTTACATTTTGCAGATAATGTCCGGTGGAAATATCGGATTTAAAGTTTGGAGGGAAATTTAAAAAATGGGGATGTTGTGTAAAAATTGATGAGGAATAAAAATCATGTTAAACGGAGCTTTTTAGTTGTTTCTGCTCCTAACAGTTGCTTTCCAATTGATTACTACAAAAATGCCGAAAATAAATTCAAAATTTCCAATTTTAGATTTGCGGGGGCGCACTTCAAGAGTGGAATGAGCTTTCCGCTCAAAACTGCACTCGGCTCCACTCCACTGGGTGAGCGGAGTGCGAGTGCTAGAAATTTAGATTTGGCGGGAAATTGTGAAAATATGCGAGTGTAAGGGATCGTCCGTAAATGACGTGACGGGTGGGGAAATAAAAGGACTAAACTCGCATATTGGAAATAAGCGGAATGGATTTTGAGCGAAAAACCAAATGCACAATATTAGAATCTCATCATGTCCAATAGACTAATTTGCAGTTTGGGAAAACATGGAAATGTTACATTTTGCACTTTTAAAACATGATGCGAATTGGAGATTTGGTGTAAATGAATCATTTTTTGCTAGTTTTGTTCGAGTGTAAATGGAACATTTTGCTTTTTGTAAATAAATGAGAGTCATGAGTACGTTTGGCGTCAAAAAAGTTTTTTCATTTGTGAACAACATGTAGAATTGCAAATAAAACATTTTGTACTTTTCAAATTCATGCAACTAAAACATTTTGCACTTTTCAAAACCATCCAACTACAGCATTGAACAATTTTCAAAATCATGTAAATACAACATTTTCCAACACTTGACAATCAAGTAAATTGAATATTGACCACTTTTCCAAAATATCCAGATGCAACATTTTTCAGAACCAAACAAAACATTCAATTCATTCAAAATCCTACCAATCCAAACTAATTCCTCCCTTAAACTAATTACTTCGTCCCGCCCTCAAAATCCACCCCCAAGCCCAACACTATCAATTTTACCCAACCCTACCGCCCCCAAAAAAACCAGGGCGTCAGCCCTGGTTTTTCCCCACCACTCCCTTTTCTTACTGTACCTGGATCGAGCTTCCACTCATCCCACACCGTTACTTCCGCCCATTTTCAGTCCCCTCCACCACTCCCACCCTCTCATCCACTTTCAAAACTACCCCTCAATCTAAAACACTATATCTACCCCTTCATTTTCAACCTCATTTTTTTTTCACCCACCCCCAACCCCCGCTCCGCTAAAATCCAATCAAAAACCCAAAAACTGTTTGTCCACCAAAATCCACACCACTCAAACACACGCGCTCAAAACGATTTCAAAGAGCGTCTCCGCAGCCATCAGTATCAACTTACCCCAATTCCTATTCCAACATTTCAAATCCAGACGTCAATCACACACACGCGCCAAATTCAAATCCACAATTTATTCAAACTTCAAATTCCCCCATTTCTCAAAAGTACAAAAAACTAAAAACTTGATATTCAGCAATATATTCCATTTTACCCTAAATCAAAAACCAACATGTACACAAAAATACCATCATTCCTAAATCATGTCAATAGGTCATTTCCCTCAATTTTCAAAACCATGTAAATACATCATTTTGTCATTTCCAAAAACTCGAAATTATCATTTTATGCATCCATCCCATTTTTAATTTTTTTTATTAAAATGTTCGAAAATCTCTTGAGAGCAGAAAGTAGAACATTGAGCACTTTTTAAAAATATGTAGATACAACATTTGACACGTTTCAAAATACATGTAAATAGTACATTTGACACTTTTCAAAAACTCGTAATTAACATTCTTGCGTGTCTAATACATCTACAGATTTATCCGCATCCTCATCTAGAGATTCATCCGTATAATCCGAATCCATATCCGCAATATTAGTTAAAACCGCATCCTCATCACCCAAATCCAAAGATTCAAATCTTCCAACTACATCCATGTTAAAAAACTTAATCAGGGTTCCATAAATGTCCTGCCTACTCACCCCTAGCTTAATATGCCTTAAACAGGGAAAGTACTCCTCCTTGGTCAAGTTGTGCTCTAGAAATCCACACAAATAGGCACTGGACTCATCCCCGTGCGCTCTATCAATCTGATCTTCATCATCTTCACCCACATAGCGCCAATCTTGAGCCAACTCGAGAGATTTTAATTTTTTCATGGGTGGAATTTGAATTGTGGTGTAGATTGGATTCAGGATAACTCGGAGGTGTTCCAAAGTGTGGCTCACAGACTCAAGCAATTTATTTAAAACAGTTCTTGTAATGGGGAAAACATCATAAATGTCATCGAAAAGAGTGGACAAGTCCAAAGTTAAATGAGACACTCCACAGTCCGTGGAAAACGTATATGGAATCGGACTGGCGACAGAAGCAAAATGTAAAATATCCACCTCCTGCTCATAATCTAAATCACAATCAATTGTCAGATCTCGCACAAGCCCAATTTTTTGTCCCCAATTAACTCGAGATAAATTATTTTTGTTCACATTTTCAATGGATTGCAACCCAGGTGCTGATTGGAGTAGCTCCGCCATAAATTTTCGATTGGCTTCATAGTCCCTGTAGACAGTATCGGGTTGTTTGCTTAATCGAATTTTTGTAATCGGCAGTTTTGGGAAAGTGGACCGTTTTAAATCCAATCGAATCTTGTAGTCATCCAAGTATTCGTATGCAAGTATTCGCAACGACATTAGTTCCAAATCCAGATATTTCAGTTGAGGCGTAAATGAGGAAACAATGTTCAAAACAGACAGAAACTTCATTTTGTAAATCATACCGTCGAGACGGAGTGTTTGAAAAATTTCTCCATGTGGCTTTATAGATTTTAAGGATGTTGAGAAGGAGGGTGGAAGATGCTCATGAGTAATTTGGCTTTCCTCAAGTTTTATGAGGAAAGTTGAAGATGGGAATTTGGGTGAGGTAGAAATTATTTCTGCAAGCTCTTCTATTAGGATTTTATTCTTTCCATTACCATTGCAAAATCCAATTAAGGGATCAAAACAGTCAGTCTCATGATCCTCATCCTCCCCATCTTCATTTTTGTTTTTAATTTTATTAGAAGGCCCAGATATTTTTATTTCTTTTACAACAACTTGGCACGAATTTCGTTGGAGCAGTATTGCCGTGGCTGCATCACGCCAACTTGGATTTACTTGCCGGAAATTTAATAAGTCTTGAGTGGTGATACAGCTGTTCCAAAATATTGGGATCAACTCCTAGAAGAATAATTGCAAACAATTTAAATTGAGGTGCTTGATATTCATTTTTTTGTCCACGTCCACCTTCACATGAAATACACAATTCAACATGTCACTGTTAGTAAAGTATTATTAGATTTATCTTTTTTCATATAGATTTAATTCAAAACTTACATGTTCACATAGTTTATTTGCTATTTCATTGCAAGTGAGCGAATCCTTTAGATTTTGAAAATCCACGTCCCTTGCAAGATTCCCTTCGACTGTTTTCATCCTTTTATTGGCTGCAGTTGGAGCTGGAGAAATAGTCATTATATCAGAGCTGGAAAAAGATGCCGTCGTCATCACATCACCCCCAATGTCTTTATCTTGCAGTGACAATTAGTCTAATACATAATAAAGAAACAAAACTTAACTCCAATGATACAATCAATATCGTCCGTCAAGAAACAAAATGACCCATATTCAACTTACGCTACAATCAAAACGAGCTACGTCATAAACACAAAATGGAAAGCATATATGTGTAAAATTTTAATATACTAGTTTTTGATAAGGTGCAAAATGATCTAATTCCATGTTTTTGAAAAGTGTAAAATGATCTATTTACGCATGTTTTTGAAAAGTTCAAAATGTTCTGTTTACGCATGTTTTTGAAAAGTGCAAAATGTTCATTTTCCGTGATTTTAAACATTGCAAAATGCTGTATTTCTGTAATTTTGAAAAATGTGTAAAATAGTCCATTTATTTTTTTTTGGAAGGGCGGGAAATTTTTTAAAAAGTGAGTCATTTTATTATTTTTGGGTGGTAGGGCGTTCGGAGGAATGCAGAGTCTCCGAAAGTGACGCTAAGGACAAAACTGTGGGATTTTGAATTTCCCGCCCAATCCAAAATTCCCATTTTACAAGTGCTGTCATTTTATAGGATGGCAATGTGGGGAAACCCGTAGACATCTCTATTATTTGGCGTCCAATTTTTCGGCAACAACATTCTGAAATGACATTTTTTTTTAAATTTGCCGCAAATTCTTAAAATACATATTTCCACCGGAGCAATTAATTTGCACATTTCAAAAACTCGAAAATCCCATATTTTTCTCTCTCCGAAAAGTGTTAATTTACATTTTGCAGATAATGTCCGGTGGAAATATCGGATTTAAAGTTTGGAGGGAAATTTAAAAAATGGGGATGTTGTGTAAAAATTGATGAGGAATAAAAATCATGTTAAACGGAGCTTTTTAGTTGTTTCTGCTCCTAACAGTTGCTTTCCAATTGATTACTACAAAAATGCCGAAAATAAATTCAAAATTTCCAATTTTAGATTTGCGGGGGCGCACTTCAAGAGTGGAATGAGCTTTCCGCTCAAAACTGCACTCGGCTCCACTCCACTGGGTGAGCGGAGTGCGAGTGCTAGAAATTTAGATTTGGCGGGAAATTGTGAAAATATGCGAGTGTAAGGGATCGTCCGTAAATGACGTGACGGGTGGGGA
This sequence comes from Dicyrtomina minuta, assembly GCA_949802685.1. Taxonomy (NCBI): domain Eukaryota; kingdom Metazoa; phylum Arthropoda; class Collembola; order Symphypleona; family Dicyrtomidae; genus Dicyrtomina; species Dicyrtomina minuta. The sequence continues at coordinate 170,203,268 of OX461808.1, read as the reverse complement.
AATAAAAGGACTAAACTCGCATATTGGAAATAAGCGGAATGGATTTTGAGCGAAAAACCAAATGCACAATATTAGAATCTCATCATGTCCAATAGACTAATTTGCAGTTTGGGAAAACATGGAAATGTTACATTTTGCACTTTTAAAACATGATGCGAATTGGAGATTTGGTGTAAATGAATCATTTTTTGCTAGTTTTGTTCGAGTGTAAATGGAACATTTTGCTTTTTGTAAATAAATGAGAGTCATGAGTACGTTTGGCGTCAAAAAAGTTTTTTCATTTGTGAACAACATGTAGAATTGCAAATAAAACATTTTGTACTTTTCAAATTCATGCAACTAAAACATTTTGCACTTTTCAAAACCATCCAACTACAGCATTGAACAATTTTCAAAATCATGTAAATACAACATTTTCCAACACTTGACAATCAAGTAAATTGAATATTGACCACTTTTCCAAAATATCCAGATGCAACATTTTTCAGAACCAAACAAAACATTCAATTCATTCAAAATCCTACCAATCCAAACTAATTCCTCCCTTAAACTAATTACTTCGTCCCGCCCTCAAAATCCACCCCCAAGCCCAACACTATCAATTTTACCCAACCCTACCGCCCCCAAAAAAACCAGGGCGTCAGCCCTGGTTTTTCCCCACCACTCCCTTTTCTTACTGTACCTGGATCGAGCTTCCACTCATCCCACACCGTTACTTCCGCCCATTTTCAGTCCCCTCCACCACTCCCACCCTCTCATCCACTTTCAAAACTACCCCTCAATCTAAAACACTATATCTACCCCTTCATTTTCAACCTCATTTTTTTTTCACCCACCCCCAACCCCCGCTCCGCTAAAATCCAATCAAAAACCCAAAAACTGTTTGTCCACCAAAATCCACACCACTCAAACACACGCGCTCAAAACGATTTCAAAGAGCGTCTCCGCAGCCATCAGTATCAACTTACCCCAATTCCTATTCCAACATTTCAAATCCAGACGTCAATCACACACACGCGCCAAATTCAAATCCACAATTTATTCAAACTTCAAATTCCCCCATTTCTCAAAAGTACAAAAAACTAAAAACTTGATATTCAGCAATATATTCCATTTTACCCTAAATCAAAAACCAACATGTACACAAAAATACCATCATTCCTAAATCATGTCAATAGGTCATTTCCCTCAATTTTCAAAACCATGTAAATACATCATTTTGTCATTTCCAAAAACTCGAAATTATCATTTTATGCATCCATCCCATTTTTAATTTTTTTTATTAAAATGTTCGAAAATCTCTTGAGAGCAGAAAGTAGAACATTGAGCACTTTTTAAAAATATGTAGATACAACATTTGACACGTTTCAAAATACATGTAAATAGTACATTTGACACTTTTCAAAAACTCGTAATTAACATTCTTGCGTGTCTAATACATCTACAGATTTATCCGCATCCTCATCTAGAGATTCATCCGTATAATCCGAATCCATATCCGCAATATTAGTTAAAACCGCATCCTCATCACCCAAATCCAAAGATTCAAATCTTCCAACTACATCCATGTTAAAAAACTTAATCAGGGTTCCATAAATGTCCTGCCTACTCACCCCTAGCTTAATATGCCTTAAACAGGGAAAGTACTCCTCCTTGGTCAAGTTGTGCTCTAGAAATCCACACAAATAGGCACTGGACTCATCCCCGTGCGCTCTATCAATCTGATCTTCATCATCTTCACCCACATAGCGCCAATCTTGAGCCAACTCGAGAGATTTTAATTTTTTCATGGGTGGAATTTGAATTGTGGTGTAGATTGGATTCAGGATAACTCGGAGGTGTTCCAAAGTGTGGCTCACAGACTCAAGCAATTTATTTAAAACAGTTCTTGTAATGGGGAAAACATCATAAATGTCATCGAAAAGAGTGGACAAGTCCAAAGTTAAATGAGACACTCCACAGTCCGTGGAAAACGTATATGGAATCGGACTGGCGACAGAAGCAAAATGTAAAATATCCACCTCCTGCTCATAATCTAAATCACAATCAATTGTCAGATCTCGCACAAGCCCAATTTTTTGTCCCCAATTAACTCGAGATAAATTATTTTTGTTCACATTTTCAATGGATTGCAACCCAGGTGCTGATTGGAGTAGCTCCGCCATAAATTTTCGATTGGCTTCATAGTCCCTGTAGACAGTATCGGGTTGTTTGCTTAATCGAATTTTTGTAATCGGCAGTTTTGGGAAAGTGGACCGTTTTAAATCCAATCGAATCTTGTAGTCATCCAAGTATTCGTATGCAAGTATTCGCAACGACATTAGTTCCAAATCCAGATATTTCAGTTGAGGCGTAAATGAGGAAACAATGTTCAAAACAGACAGAAACTTCATTTTGTAAATCATACCGTCGAGACGGAGTGTTTGAAAAATTTCTCCATGTGGCTTTATAGATTTTAAGGATGTTGAGAAGGAGGGTGGAAGATGCTCATGAGTAATTTGGCTTTCCTCAAGTTTTATGAGGAAAGTTGAAGATGGGAATTTGGGTGAGGTAGAAATTATTTCTGCAAGCTCTTCTATTAGGATTTTATTCTTTCCATTACCATTGCAAAATCCAATTAAGGGATCAAAACAGTCAGTCTCATGATCCTCATCCTCCCCATCTTCATTTTTGTTTTTAATTTTATTAGAAGGCCCAGATATTTTTATTTCTTTTACAACAACTTGGCACGAATTTCGTTGGAGCAGTATTGCCGTGGCTGCATCACGCCAACTTGGATTTACTTGCCGGAAATTTAATAAGTCTTGAGTGGTGATACAGCTGTTCCAAAATATTGGGATCAACTCCTAGAAGAATAATTGCAAACAATTTAAATTGAGGTGCTTGATATTCATTTTTTTGTCCACGTCCACCTTCACATGAAATACACAATTCAACATGTCACTGTTAGTAAAGTATTATTAGATTTATCTTTTTTCATATAGATTTAATTCAAAACTTACATGTTCACATAGTTTATTTGCTATTTCATTGCAAGTGAGCGAATCCTTTAGATTTTGAAAATCCACGTCCCTTGCAAGATTCCCTTCGACTGTTTTCATCCTTTTATTGGCTGCAGTTGGAGCTGGAGAAATAGTCATTATATCAGAGCTGGAAAAAGATGCCGTCGTCATCACATCACCCCCAATGTCTTTATCTTGCAGTGACAATTAGTCTAATACATAATAAAGAAACAAAACTTAACTCCAATGATACAATCAATATCGTCCGTCAAGAAACAAAATGACCCATATTCAACTTACGCTACAATCAAAACGAGCTACGTCATAAACACAAAATGGAAAGCATATATGTGTAAAATTTTAATATACTAGTTTTTGATAAGGTGCAAAATGATCTAATTCCATGTTTTTGAAAAGTGTAAAATGATCTATTTACGCATGTTTTTGAAAAGTTCAAAATGTTCTGTTTACGCATGTTTTTGAAAAGTGCAAAATGTTCATTTTCCGTGATTTTAAACATTGCAAAATGCTGTATTTCTGTAATTTTGAAAAATGTGTAAAATAGTCCATTTATTTTTTTTTGGAAGGGCGGGAAATTTTTTAAAAAGTGAGTCATTTTATTATTTTTGGGTGGTAGGGCGTTCGGAGGAATGCAGAGTCTCCGAAAGTGACGCTAAGGACAAAACTGTGGGATTTTGAATTTCCCGCCCAATCCAAAATTCCCATTTTACAAGTGCTGTCATTTTATAGGATGGCAATGTGGGGAAACCCGTAGACATCTCTATTATTTGGCGTCCAATTTTTCGGCAACAACATTCTGAAATGACATTTTTTTTTAAATTTGCCGCAAATTCTTAAAATACATATTTCCACCGGAGCAATTAATTTGCACATTTCAAAAACTCGAAAATCCCATATTTTTCTCTCTCCGAAAAGTGTTAATTTACATTTTGCAGATAATGTCCGGTGGAAATATCGGATTTAAAGTTTGGAGGGAAATTTAAAAAATGGGGATGTTGTGTAAAAATTGATGAGGAATAAAAATCATGTTAAACGGAGCTTTTTAGTTGTTTCTGCTCCTAACAGTTGCTTTCCAATTGATTACTACAAAAATGCCGAAAATAAATTCAAAATTTCCAATTTTAGATTTGCGGGGGCGCACTTCAAGAGTGGAATGAGCTTTCCGCTCAAAACTGCACTCGGCTCCACTCCACTGGGTGAGCAGAGTGCGAGTGCTAGAAATTTAGATTTGGCGGGAAATTGTGAAAATATGCGAGTGTAAGGGATCGTCCGTAAATGACGTGACGGGTGGGGAAATAAAAGGACTAAACTCGCATATTGGAAATAAGCGGAATGGATTTTGAGCGAAAAACCAAATGCACAATATTAGAATCTCATCATGTCCAATAGACTAATTTGCAGTTTGGGAAAACATGGAAATGTTACATTTTGCACTTTTAAAACATGATGCGAATTGGAGATTTGGTGTAAATGAATCATTTTTTGCTAGTTTTGTTCGAGTGTAAATGGAACATTTTGCTTTTTGTAAATAAATGAGAGTCATGAGTACGTTTGGCGTCAAAAAAGTTTTTTCATTTGTGAACAACATGTAGAATTGCAAATAAAACATTTTGTACTTTTCAAATTCATGCAACTAAAACATTTTGCACTTTTCAAAACCATCCAACTACAGCATTGAACAATTTTCAAAATCATGTAAATACAACATTTTCCAACACTTGACAATCAAGTAAATTGAATATTGACCACTTTTCCAAAATATCCAGATGCAACATTTTTCAGAACCAAACAAAACATTCAATTCATTCAAAATCCTACCAATCCAAACTAATTCCTCCCTTAAACTAATTACTTCGTCCCGCCCTCAAAATCCACCCCCAAGCCCAACACTATCAATTTTACCCAACCCTACCGCCCCCAAAAAAACCAGGGCGTCAGCCCTGGTTTTTCCCCACCACTCCCTTTTCTTACTGTACCTGGATCGAGCTTCCACTCATCCCACACCGTTACTTCCGCCCATTTTCAGTCCCCTCCACCACTCCCACCCTCTCATCCACTTTCAAAACTACCCCTCAATCTAAAACACTATATCTACCCCTTCATTTTCAACCTCATTTTTTTTTCACCCACCCCCAACCCCCGCTCCGCTAAAATCCAATCAAAAACCCAAAAACTGTTTGTCCACCAAAATCCACACCACTCAAACACACGCGCTCAAAACGATTTCAAAGAGCGTCTCCGCAGCCATCAGTATCAACTTACCCCAATTCCTATTCCAACATTTCAAATCCAGACGTCAATCACACACACGCGCCAAATTCAAATCCACAATTTATTCAAACTTCAAATTCCCCCATTTCTCAAAAGTACAAAAAACTAAAAACTTGATATTCAGCAATATATTCCATTTTACCCTAAATCAAAAACCAACATGTACACAAAAATACCATCATTCCTAAATCATGTCAATAGGTCATTTCCCTCAATTTTCAAAACCATGTAAATACATCATTTTGTCATTTCCAAAAACTCGAAATTATCATTTTATGCATCCATCCCATTTTTAATTTTTTTTATTAAAATGTTCGAAAATCTCTTGAGAGCAGAAAGTAGAACATTGAGCACTTTTTAAAAATATGTAGATACAACATTTGACACGTTTCAAAATACATGTAAATAGTACATTTGACACTTTTCAAAAACTCGTAATTAACATTCTTGCGTGTCTAATACATCTACAGATTTATCCGCATCCTCATCTAGAGATTCATCCGTATAATCCGAATCCATATCCGCAATATTAGTTAAAACCGCATCCTCATCACCCAAATCCAAAGATTCAAATCTTCCAACTACATCCATGTTAAAAAACTTAATCAGGGTTCCATAAATGTCCTGCCTACTCACCCCTAGCTTAATATGCCTTAAACAGGGAAAGTACTCCTCCTTGGTCAAGTTGTGCTCTAGAAATCCACACAAATAGGCACTGGACTCATCCCCGTGCGCTCTATCAATCTGATCTTCATCATCTTCACCCACATAGCGCCAATCTTGAGCCAACTCGAGAGATTTTAATTTTTTCATGGGTGGAATTTGAATTGTGGTGTAGATTGGATTCAGGATAACTCGGAGGTGTTCCAAAGTGTGGCTCACAGACTCAAGCAATTTATTTAAAACAGTTCTTGTAATGGGGAAAACATCATAAATGTCATCGAAAAGAGTGGACAAGTCCAAAGTTAAATGAGACACTCCACAGTCCGTGGAAAACGTATATGGAATCGGACTGGCGACAGAAGCAAAATGTAAAATATCCACCTCCTGCTCATAATCTAAATCACAATCAATTGTCAGATCTCGCACAAGCCCAATTTTTTGTCCCCAATTAACTCGAGATAAATTATTTTTGTTCACATTTTCAATGGATTGCAACCCAGGTGCTGATTGGAGTAGCTCCGCCATAAATTTTCGATTGGCTTCATAGTCCCTGTAGACAGTATCGGGTTGTTTGCTTAATCGAATTTTTGTAATCGGCAGTTTTGGGAAAGTGGACCGTTTTAAATCCAATCGAATCTTGTAGTCATCCAAGTATTCGTATGCAAGTATTCGCAACGACATTAGTTCCAAATCCAGATATTTCAGTTGAGGCGTAAATGAGGAAACAATGTTCAAAACAGACAGAAACTTCATTTTGTAAATCATACCGTCGAGACGGAGTGTTTGAAAAATTTCTCCATGTGGCTTTATAGATTTTAAGGATGTTGAGAAGGAGGGTGGAAGATGCTCATGAGTAATTTGGCTTTCCTCAAGTTTTATGAGGAAAGTTGAAGATGGGAATTTGGGTGAGGTAGAAATTATTTCTGCAAGCTCTTCTATTAGGATTTTATTCTTTCCATTACCATTGCAAAATCCAATTAAGGGATCAAAACAGTCAGTCTCATGATCCTCATCCTCCCCATCTTCATTTTTGTTTTTAATTTTATTAGAAGGCCCAGATATTTTTATTTCTTTTACAACAACTTGGCACGAATTTCGTTGGAGCAGTATTGCCGTGGCTGCATCACGCCAACTTGGATTTACTTGCCGGAAATTTAATAAGTCTTGAGTGGTGATACAGCTGTTCCAAAATATTGGGATCAACTCCTAGAAGAATAATTGCAAACAATTTAAATTGAGGTGCTTGATATTCATTTTTTTGTCCACGTCCACCTTCACATGAAATACACAATTCAACATGTCACTGTTAGTAAAGTATTATTAGATTTATCTTTTTTCATATAGATTTAATTCAAAACTTACATGTTCACATAGTTTATTTGCTATTTCATTGCAAGTGAGCGAATCCTTTAGATTTTGAAAATCCACGTCCCTTGCAAGATTCCCTTCGACTGTTTTCATCCTTTTATTGGCTGCAGTTGGAGCTGGAGAAATAGTCATTATATCAGAGCTGGAAAAAGATGCCGTCGTCATCACATCACCCCCAATGTCTTTATCTTGCAGTGACAATTAGTCTAATACATAATAAAGAAACAAAACTTAACTCCAATGATACAATCAATATCGTCCGTCAAGAAACAAAATGACCCATATTCAACTTACGCTACAATCAAAACGAGCTACGTCATAAACACAAAATGGAAAGCATATATGTGTAAAATTTTAATATACTAGTTTTTGATAAGGTGCAAAATGATCTAATTCCATGTTTTTGAAAAGTGTAAAATGATCTATTTACGCATGTTTTTGAAAAGTTCAAAATGTTCTGTTTACGCATGTTTTTGAAAAGTGCAAAATGTTCATTTTCCGTGATTTTAAACATTGCAAAATGCTGTATTTCTGTAATTTTGAAAAATGTGTAAAATAGTCCATTTATTTTTTTTTGGAAGGGCGGGAAATTTTTTAAAAAGTGAGTCATTTTATTATTTTTGGGTGGTAGGGCGTTCGGAGGAATGCAGAGTCTCCGAAAGTGACGCTAAGGACAAAACTGTGGGATTTTGAATTTCCCGCCCAATCCAAAATTCCCATTTTACAAGTGCTGTCATTTTATAGGATGGCAATGTGGGGAAACCCGTAGACATCTCTATTATTTGGCGTCCAATTTTTCGGCAACAACATTCTGAAATGACATTTTTTTTTAAATTTGCCGCAAATTCTTAAAATACATATTTCCACCGGAGCAATTAATTTGCACATTTCAAAAACTCGAAAATCCCATATTTTTCTCTCTCCGAAAAGTGTTAATTTACATTTTGCAGATAATGTCCGGTGGAAATATCGGATTTAAAGTTTGGAGGGAAATTTAAAAAATGGGGATGTTGTGTAAAAATTGATGAGGAATAAAAATCATGTTAAACGGAGCTTTTTAGTTGTTTCTGCTCCTAACAGTTGCTTTCCAATTGATTACTACAAAAATGCCGAAAATAAATTCAAAATTTCCAATTTTAGATTTGCGGGGGCGCACTTCAAGAGTGGAATGAGCTTTCCGCTCAAAACTGCACTCGGCTCCACTCCACTGGGTGAGCGGAGTGCGAGTGCTAGAAATTTAGATTTGGCGGGAAATTGTGAAAATATGCGAGTGTAAGGGATCGTCCGTAAATGACGTGACGGGTGGGGAAATAAAAGGACTAAACTCGCATATTGGAAATAAGCGGAATGGATTTTGAGCGAAAAACCAAATGCACAATATTAGAATCTCATCATGTCCAATAGACTAATTTGCAGTTTGGGAAAACATGGAAATGTTACATTTTGCACTTTTAAAACATGATGCGAATTGGAGATTTGGTGTAAATGAATCATTTTTTGCTAGTTTTGTTCGAGTGTAAATGGAACATTTTGCTTTTTGTAAATAAATGAGAGTCATGAGTACGTTTGGCGTCAAAAAAGTTTTTTCATTTGTGAACAACATGTAGAATTGCAAATAAAACATTTTGTACTTTTCAAATTCATGCAACTAAAACATTTTGCACTTTTCAAAACCATCCAACTACAGCATTGAACAATTTTCAAAATCATGTAAATACAACATTTTCCAACACTTGACAATCAAGTAAATTGAATATTGACCACTTTTCCAAAATATCCAGATGCAACATTTTTCAGAACCAAACAAAACATTCAATTCATTCAAAATCCTACCAATCCAAACTAATTCCTCCCTTAAACTAATTACTTCGTCCCGCCCTCAAAATCCACCCCCAAGCCCAACACTATCAATTTTACCCAACCCTACCGCCCCCAAAAAAACCAGGGCGTCAGCCCTGGTTTTTCCCCACCACTCCCTTTTCTTACTGTACCTGGATCGAGCTTCCACTCATCCCACACCGTTACTTCCGCCCATTTTCAGTCCCCTCCACCACTCCCACCCTCTCATCCACTTTCAAAACTACCCCTCAATCTAAAACACTATATCTACCCCTTCATTTTCAACCTCATTTTTTTTTCACCCACCCCCAACCCCCGCTCCGCTAAAATCCAATCAAAAACCCAAAAACTGTTTGTCCACCAAAATCCACACCACTCAAACACACGCGCTCAAAACGATTTCAAAGAGCGTCTCCGCAGCCATCAGTATCAACTTACCCCAATTCCTATTCCAACATTTCAAATCCAGACGTCAATCACACACACGCGCCAAATTCAAATCCACAATTTATTCAAACTTCAAATTCCCCCATTTCTCAAAAGTACAAAAAACTAAAAACTTGATATTCAGCAATATATTCCATTTTACCCTAAATCAAAAACCAACATGTACACAAAAATACCATCATTCCTAAATCATGTCAATAGGTCATTTCCCTCAATTTTCAAAACCATGTAAATACATCATTTTGTCATTTCCAAAAACTCGAAATTATCATTTTATGCATCCATCCCATTTTTAATTTTTTTTATTAAAATGTTCGAAAATCTCTTGAGAGCAGAAAGTAGAACATTGAGCACTTTTTAAAAATATGTAGATACAACATTTGACACGTTTCAAAATACATGTAAATAGTACATTTGACACTTTTCAAAAACTCGTAATTAACATTCTTGCGTGTCTAATACATCTACAGATTTATCCGCATCCTCATCTAGAGATTCATCCGTATAATCCGAATCCATATCCGCAATATTAGTTAAAACCGCATCCTCATCACCCAAATCCAAAGATTCAAATCTTCCAACTACATCCATGTTAAAAAACTTAATCAGGGTTCCATAAATGTCCTGCCTACTCACCCCTAGCTTAATATGCCTTAAACAGGGAAAGTACTCCTCCTTGGTCAAGTTGTGCTCTAGAAATCCACACAAATAGGCACTGGACTCATCCCCGTGCGCTCTATCAATCTGATCTTCATCATCTTCACCCACATAGCGCCAATCTTGAGCCAACTCGAGAGATTTTAATTTTTTCATGGGTGGAATTTGAATTGTGGTGTAGATTGGATTCAGGATAACTCGGAGGTGTTCCAAAGTGTGGCTCACAGACTCAAGCAATTTATTTAAAACAGTTCTTGTAATGGGGAAAACATCATAAATGTCATCGAAAAGAGTGGACAAGTCCAAAGTTAAATGAGACACTCCACAGTCCGTGGAAAACGTATATGGAATCGGACTGGCGACAGAAGCAAAATGTAAAATATCCACCTCCTGCTCATAATCTAAATCACAATCAATTGTCAGATCTCGCACAAGCCCAATTTTTTGTCCCCAATTAACTCGAGATAAATTATTTTTGTTCACATTTTCAATGGATTGCAACCCAGGTGCTGATTGGAGTAGCTCCGCCATAAATTTTCGATTGGCTTCATAGTCCCTGTAGACAGTATCGGGTTGTTTGCTTAATCGAATTTTTGTAATCGGCAGTTTTGGGAAAGTGGACCGTTTTAAATCCAATCGAATCTTGTAGTCATCCAAGTATTCGTATGCAAGTATTCGCAACGACATTAGTTCCAAATCCAGATATTTCAGTTGAGGCGTAAATGAGGAAACAATGTTCAAAACAGACAGAAACTTCATTTTGTAAATCATACCGTCGAGACGGAGTGTTTGAAAAATTTCTCCATGTGGCTTTATAGATTTTAAGGATGTTGAGAAGGAGGGTGGAAGATGCTCATGAGTAATTTGGCTTTCCTCAAGTTTTATGAGGAAAGTTGAAGATGGGAATTTGGGTGAGGTAGAAATTATTTCTGCAAGCTCTTCTATTAGGATTTTATTCTTTCCATTACCATTGCAAAATCCAATTAAGGGATCAAAACAGTCAGTCTCATGATCCTCATCCTCCCCATCTTCATTTTTGTTTTTAATTTTATTAGAAGGCCCAGATATTTTTATTTCTTTTACAACAACTTGGCACGAATTTCGTTGGAGCAGTATTGCCGTGGCTGCATCACGCCAACTTGGATTTACTTGCCGGAAATTTAATAAGTCTTGAGTGGTGATACAGCTGTTCCAAAATATTGGGATCAACTCCTAGAAGAATAATTGCAAACAATTTAAATTGAGGTGCTTGATATTCATTTTTTTGTCCACGTCCACCTTCACATGAAATACACAATTCAACATGTCACTGTTAGTAAAGTATTATTAGATTTATCTTTTTTCATATAGATTTAATTCAAAACTTACATGTTCACATAGTTTATTTGCTATTTCATTGCAAGTGAGCGAATCCTTTATATTTTGAAAATCCACGTCCCTTGCAAGATTCCCTTCGACTGTTTTCATCCTTTTATTGGCTGCAGTTGGAGCTGGAGAAATAGTCATTATATCAGAGCTGGAAAAAGATGCCGTCGTCATCACATCACCCCCAATGTCTTTATCTTGCAGTGACAATTAGTCTAATACATAATAAAGAAACAAAACTTAACTCCAATGATACAATCAATATCGTCCGTCAAGAAACAAAATGACCCATATTCAACTTACGCTACAATCAAAACGAGCTACGTCATAAACACAAAATGGAAAGCATATATGTGTAAAATTTTAATATACTAGTTTTTGATAAGGTGCAAAATGATCTAATTCCATGTTTTTGAAAAGTGTAAAATGATCTATTTACGCATGTTTTTGAAAAGTTCAAAATGTTCTGTTTACGCATGTTTTTGAAAAGTGCAAAATGTTCATTTTCCGTGATTTTAAACATTGCAAAATGCTGTATTTCTGTAATTTTGAAAAATGTGTAAAATAGTCCATTTATTTTTTTTTGGAAGGGCGGGAAATTTTTTAAAAAGTGAGTCATTTTATTATTTTTGGGTGGTAGGGCGTTCGGAGGAATGCAGAGTCTCCGAAAGTGACGCTAAGGACAAAACTGTGGGATTTTGAATTTCCCGCCCAATCCAAAATTCCCATTTTACAAGTGCTGTCATTTTATAGGATGGCAATGTGGGGAAACCCGTAGACATCTCTATTATTTGGCGTCCAATTTTTCGGCAACAACATTCTGAAATGACATTTTTTTTTAAATTTGCCGCAAATTCTTAAAATACATATTTCCACCGGAGCAATTAATTTGCACATTTCAAAAACTCGAAAATCCCATATTTTTCTCTCTCCGAAAAGTGTTAATTTACATTTTGCAGATAATGTCCGGTGGAAATATCGGATTTAAAGTTTGGAGGGAAATTTAAAAAATGGGGATGTTGTGTAAAAATTGATGAGGAATAAAAATCATGTTAAACGGAGCTTTTTAGTTGTTTCTGCTCCTAACAGTTGCTTTCCAATTGATTACTACAAAAATGCCGAAAATAAATTCAAAATTTCCAATTTTAGATTTGCGGGGGCGCACTTCAAGAGTGGAATGAGCTTTCCGCTCAAAACTGCACTCGGCTCCACTCCACTGGGTGAGCGGAGTGCGAGTGCTAGAAATTTAGATTTGGCGGGAAATTGTGAAAATATGCGAGTGTAAGGGATCGTCCGTAAATGACGTGACGGGTGGGGAAATAAAAGGACTAAACTCGCATATTGGAAATAAGCGGAATGGATTTTGAGCGAAAAACCAAATGCACAATATTAGAATCTCATCATGTCCAATAGACTAATTTGCAGTTTGGGAAAACATGGAAATGTTACATTTTGCACTTTTAAAACATGATGCGAATTGGAGATTTGGTGTAAATGAATCATTTTTTGCTAGTTTTGTTCGAGTGTAAATGGAACATTTTGCTTT
>OX461808.1:169994889-170189889 GCA_949802685.1 Dicyrtomina minuta | reverse complement strand
GTTCCGTAAATTGGCTTGCAAATTCAATGTGGCGTGGGTCTATTTACTTGATTATGCATGACCCCTTCGTAGTCTAAAGTCTTCCTAGCGAGCTTGGTTAGAATCGGCGTAACGCATGATCAACTGGCCAAATAGCTTTCACTTTTCAGTTTCTTGTTTCAAAACTAAAACTTTCAAAATTCATACCACGCCCAATTCTGAATGTAAAGCAAATGTGGACGATGTCTGTGAAATGGCGTAACCTAAGCTACATAAAAAAAATAAATTTCGAAATTTCGAAAAAAATTGAGATACATCTTTTGACATGAACAGGAAGCTTTTTCTCGTTTAACAAATGTTAAAGTTAAAAATTCAAAACTTATTTTCCTGCCAATCCTGTACACATATTTGGAAGTAATTTCGTCTACGTTATTTTAAGGTCATATATTGTTACAAAAAAAATATATCTAAAATTTACACTAATAAGGTTAGCTTCCCCATGGAATTTCTACTGCTGAGCAACATAGGGGCACACGGATCCAATGTGCTCTCCCACTCCCGCTTCTAAGAATTATTTGAATGCTGCTTGGCTTTTAACATTACAAACATTAACTCTTAAAACTCCAAAGATTTAATATTGATTAATTTCAATTAACACAGCTCTCCAAAATACCCTTAAATGAAAGACACGCTTTGAATTAATAGCGTAATTAAAAAACTCGTCACAAAAATATGATGTAAATAATAATTGGCAATAATAAATAATTAAGATGCCGTAGATACCGACGATAATGGTTTTTAAACATTTTCCCTATCGACTAGACGATTTTATCCGTAACTATACGCACACATGACATTTAAATTTACGTTTTACGTGATGGGCAGCAGCGGATCCAAAGACTTTATAGGAAGCAGGGGCTAATGATAACGACGAACGATCATCTTGAAAAATAGCCGCTCTTATTTTCACAATGTTAATTTTTTAATAATTATGCCTTTTTCTAAGGAGGGCTAAGGTCCCCAAGCCCCCCTCCCCCTATTGATCCGCGGCTGGTGGCAGGTGCGTCCCAAAGGATAATTTACATGACATCATTAATGTCAAACATCTACACCCTCTGTAATATGTGACGGGTGTGACCAAAAGGATAATTTTCGCCAAATTATGTTATCTATGCCCAGCCCATGTACCCTCTGTAGTACGCAACGTATTTTACGTGATGTGATGTAAAATCAACAAGTAACCATTCTTGTACCAACTTGCACTGTTTTTCCAAAAATGAAAATTTTGGCTATTTTTAGATATTATTTTTGTTGAAATTTGATGTTGACTATTTAACATAGTAACCTATTTAGTTGAGTATGTATTAAATTAAAATTATTATAATTCTTGTAAAACGCGTGAGGAAATGTTTACATGAATTATTGTGTTTTACTCTGAAGTAAACCTTGAATTTAAATGGAGAGTTGCAAAATGGAAACTATTTTATTAAATAATTAATTAATTTGAACCAATTACATATATTAGTAAGTAGGTATTATTATCAAAACACGACAATTTAGAGAAATAAATACAGAAATGTAGCTCAACTATAAAATAACTACTGAGTATTCACGATATAAATATCATCGGTTAAGAATCAATTCGTTGTGTATAGGTAATGAAGGAAACAGATTTTATTAGCAATACTACTCAAAGGAACCGAGTTAATATTGTCACAGTCTTATTAAACAGAAATGACAAATGTATGTCTGTGGTTAAAAAATCACTTCTTTCGAAGCTTATTTCTCGTGAATGTAATTTAATTTTATATTTTATTCTTGAGGTTTATAAAGTAAAATATTTTAAAATTAATTCAGGTTGTTAGCTTACAAAAATTTAAAACTACTGCAGTAATTAAAGGCATCAAATATCAAACCTATGGGTGTAAAAATACCAAATAATTCAGTCGCTTAGAGCGGTCTAGAGAAACCCCAGGATTTTGTACTTGCATCGTATCAATAAAAAATAACTACATTAGTAATTAGGCAGTCACCCAGTTCATAGGTTGGCTTAATTCATAGCAGCTCACGAACACGGAAGCTGTTATGCTATAATGGTAGAAGGCTTCTCATTAGGAAAATTAAATAGGCAAATAAGTAAGTAACCAATTCATTAGGATGTAGAAGTTGTAGGATACCGAGACTCTACTTGTGGGTTGTGAGTTATTAATTTTACGTAGCAGCCAATAATTAATTATGCTGGGGTTGAATTGTTGAGCAGGAGAATCCATAGTTGATGTTGAGTTGAAAGTTGGAACTACACAATAAAAAAAACTTTAGATAATTTATTGTGGTACGTAATAAATTAAAATGCATAAAGCTGATTGTTAATTATAACATCGCGCCGCCTAAATTAAATACTAGCGTAGGATATTATAGCTGTTCTACTTTTTTGTATTTCCAATTAACAGCATTGCTTTTCACGAACAATTTGAATGTATTTTTTGATGGGTCCAAAGCACATTTCTTCATATACATCTTTCTCATCGAAGTCTTCCTTTATTTCAATGTTACCAACTGGAAGTTCCTCATCCTCGTCTCCATCTGAAATTAAAATAGTGCGGTAAAAACATTCAACAAGAATATGATATTACTGCGCACATGTTATTATAATTCATTATTTTTATTAAGTATAAATATAGCTATAAATTATTCCCATTCTCACCACTATCATCATCAATTTTCTTGCCATAACTCCAGTATTTGCAGTAGTCGTCCTCGCTATCATCGCTAGAATTGTCAGTATTATAATGGCTCCAAACTTCGACAAATACAAAATAAAATAAAAACTTAGTTTTAACACTGACAATATATTAGGTATAACTATGATATTCGTTAATTATGTATTTGCATTTTTTTAAATCAATAGAACCCTCATAGAAGTTATTCTACGTTTGAATCTAATAACGTCAAAAACTAAAAATTTACGCATTCTTTGAAATGGCCACCGCAGGCAAACTAAAAACTAATAACTTCTTAGTTACCTTCAGCTTCGTCGATTTTGTCTGAATCATAAGAAACAATGAATTTGGTATCTGGCATTTTTGAAAATGCGTAGTCGGCAGTTATTTTAGATGCAAATCGAACGCAGAAATCAGGTGAAAACTTCAATTTCAATTCCTTTAGATCTGTAAAGAAACAAATGTTTAATAAATAATTAACATATTATTTTAGTAATGTGGTTTTATTTGACACATAATATCCTTTAGAATCGTATTAAAACGTATGGAAATTAATAATTCTAAAAAAGTCTAACTTGTTAAATCACAGATTGATGGTCTGACTCGAAGTAACTTCAACATCCTTGGATTATCCATGTGTTTTGGCACCTTCTTATTCTGAAATTTTTGACACCAGTCAATACTGAATCCAGTAAAGAACTTGTCCACAAATGAGACTATGCAAAAATCAGCCGGAGCTCTGTAGTTTCTTGAAATGTTATAAATTTCAATAAATTCCAACGAATGCAACATCCACAAAGAACTGCTGAGGTGACGTATCTGGTCACATTCAAGTTTGATCATACGGAGATTTGGGAAAGCCTTGGAGAGTATTGTCAAGTTAAACTTAAAATTCTTCAGGGAATTCCTACCCAGATAAATGATACGCATTTCTAGAATGTCAACATTTAGGAAGCTATTTCCTGGTGAATCATCAAAAAAAGACGCTAGACTTGCTTTAATACTTGCTGGTCCAAGAACGTGCATTTTAAATGTGAGCAAACTGGGAAAATATTTATCGCCCAAAGTTCCATCTGTGAACTGGAAAAAATGACATACTTTTTGGCGAAAATAATGGTCACCAGCTGATCGGCGCAACGTTAATTTTTGTAGATGTTTCATTGGTGGGATTTGGAATTTGGCGCCTCCTTCAGTTAAAGGGTAATGTAGGTTTAAATCGCGTAACGTGTTTCGAGACGACCTAATTAACGCATTTATTGGAGCTAACGTCATTTCACACAATTTGAAGCCGCTCAAATTCAACGATAACTTTGATAGTTTCGGGTTCAGTTCAAGATATTTGTTTACAAGTGCTATGGAACTAGCAGACTCTTCGGTATCATAGAAATGGAAACTCGTTATTAGGCCCCCCTTTCCCTCTTCCAGAACGTGAGCTAACTGGCTCAGCCTCGCATCAATGCAGCTCAAATTAGACTTGGAGGACAGCAGGAGGTGCAGAAATGCTTGATATGCTTCAGCGTTATAATCGCTATAATAAACTCCGCCGTGTCCAAAAATTATAGATTTAATTGGGAGAAATTTTAAAGACCACTTTGACGGATTTTTTTTGTCGTTGTCTTGATGACCTAGAGACACTCTCATTGGGTCTGCGCAACTCAAGTCCAAACATTCCAATTTGGGTGCATAGGAAAAGCGAATATTCAGAAGTTGTTGCTGGGAGATATTACAAAGAGGACCAAGGCTTTTAACCTTCTCTCCGTGAAGTTTAAAAAACAACAGTAAATCTGCAGAGTCAGCGTAGTCTGTGAGATGGCATGTGTGTATTCGAAAATTAGATACTGGAAACTTTGGTGAATTTGACATCAATTTGGTTAAACGTTGAGGAGTATTCAATCTTGCCTTCTCATTTCTACGGTTCCAACCACATGACTTGGCTCCATCTCCTGCATTAGCTTTAGCTGTTGTAATATTCATGGTAACGTAACAAGCATCTCGCTGAAGGAGAGTTGTCGTCGCAGCATCTCTCCAACTTTTGTTCACAAGGCGGAAGTTGAGCAGGTCCTGAGTGGAGATCCAGTAGCTGCTGAATATTATTGTCAGTTCCTATAGTAAAACAGAGCGAAGAATGATAACCACATAGTTTTTTTTAACTTGAGAAATAAATGATGACAAAGTTGGTGTTGGACTGTATTTAAAATATTTAGATATCACATGTATCCTGTAAATGATGTACATATGTGACTATTTATTGACTAATAAAGGTAGGGGTTAAAGCTTACGTCTTCACACAATTTATCCCCAGGCGACAAGGTTAAATCTTCATCAGGCTGTTTAGAAAGCCTGTTGAGGGTTTCGGCTTCGGCTTTAGTTTTCTCATCGTTAGTTCTTGCTCGCTTAATCGCAGTTCCCTTCAAGGACGCCATTAGGTCGTAAAAACGACATGAAACACCAGCAGGTTTAGAACTAGGTTTTAACTGTTAAAGTAGAAAATATAGTTAATAATAATGCATAATTAAATAAACAAAATAATCGCATTATCTTACATATATTACATGTACGTATTATATAGTCTGTTAATAGGCATTTTGCCCAGGTGTAGTCCAGAACTAAAAACAGTTTTACCCAAGTCCATGCAAGTTGATCTAGTTTAATTTTGATCGTGCACATTTCGGTGGACTTGAGCAAACATGATTCTTTGCTGACGATATTAACTACTACCAATCTCAACACGTGTCAAGTACTGAGACTGACTGACGTATAATTGGGGGTCGTCCAATAATGGTTTCATTAGAATTATTTGATGAGTCTATCCTACTTTAATTAAAATGTGTTATCATATTCACTCACCATACTACTACTCATATCATTGGTTCTTTTCTGCTAAGTATAGCCAAACCACCCTATTCTGATGTGATTAAGCTTATACCTTGTCGACTTGTGACTGTGACTGATTTAACTTGTGGTCAATTTAACTTATTTGGGTCAAAAATTCCATCGAAATGTAAAATCAAATTTATTACTCAGTCAGACGATCCCTGCGGATAATTACATTAAAGGCGAATTTCAATAACGAATAAATTAGTTTGCACCATCGCTTTCACAATACTGGCTAAATTCTTATGTCAAACCCTACGTCACTTAGCTACTTGATTACTTGATGGCATGAAATATATCGGTACCTATCCCACAAAAAGCACTAAATAAAATATCAAGTTTTTTAGGCAAGTAAGTGAATAATTATGCTGGCAATTACATACAACATCTCATTATAACGACACATAGTTATATATCCACTGTGAATGTAATAATAATGATTTCTAATTTCTTATAAATACGAATGCAATCAACAGTCAACAGTAAGTGGACCACCACTAAACGGTAATACTGAGGTTAGTGGATTTAAAAATTAAATACCTCAAATCATTACTGGCAATACAAAACAAATACTGCTAAATGCACAGTATGTTGGTACTTATAAATACTCAGTATTTAGACAATTATTCGTTATTATTTCAAACCAGTGGGCCATCACATTAAGCTGGAAAATCATTTATATAACTAAAAGTCGTCATGGTACCTGTGTAGAATTTACTTTTCAATCTTCAATCGTAGTTGATACAGTTACCAAAGTATTTATAAATATCCATTGTGTCAACTGACTGCTCAGACCATAATAAATAGTATTATATATACTAAACGTAAGTAAACTAAATGACATTACCTGTTACCACTGCCAAATCACGGTCGGTTGAATGTTGAATGCCGAACTGAAATGAGCTGGTTCCGCTTTCGCCAGCTCCAATTCTTTTCTTTACAATCGAGAAGCATATAATCAAGTCTGCTCACGCGAAATTCCTCAAAAATTCCAAACCTACTATTTTCACAAATAAATTCAAAATCTCAAAACACTGGATTTTAATCTAATTGTCTTAAATACAGTTTATCTAACTTCACAAATTCCAAAAACACTCGCCATTAGAAGTTGCAAGATGGATTTGAAGTTTAAAGTTTGCCGCTCTTTTCCCCATGCTATACTGGCCCTCCGGGCCAGTATATATCTAACCTAACCTAACTGAAAATGAAAAGACAATAGTCCAAGTTGCAACTTCCAATGGCTTCTCAATTTAACAGGTACAAACAAGAACTAGCGTAGTTGTAAGTGGAGAATTTCCATGTGGAAAATGAACAGGACAAAAACTTCCAAGAGGAAAATGTCCTACAACTATTATCTTCGGTACTTCGATTTCCAAAAAATATCATATCGTTGTCAACTATTACATTAACGATTCCTTTTAGCTTTTAAATCATTTTTTTTTTACAAGCAAGGATATTTTTGTAAGCCAGTTGTGTTAATTTAAATTGAGCAATTAAATCTTTGTTATTTAAAATGTAATTTTGGAAAGTTTATATTTAATTCGGAATGTTTGGAAGTTTGAAAGCAATATGAATATTATTATAATATTAAATTAAATTGGAGAATCGGAGAATGCAAGGTT
This sequence comes from Dicyrtomina minuta, assembly GCA_949802685.1. Classification (NCBI taxonomy): domain Eukaryota; kingdom Metazoa; phylum Arthropoda; class Collembola; order Symphypleona; family Dicyrtomidae; genus Dicyrtomina; species Dicyrtomina minuta. The sequence goes on along the minus strand of OX461808.1, from coordinate 170,182,694 downwards.
TATAATAAAATTATCAGGTAAGAATTCCGATCTCGCCAGATCCAGAATCCAGATTATCCTGACCTGATCCAGTTAATTCAGCATCCCAGTACCCATAATTTCCAAACTTAAAAAATAAATTTGACATGCATTATTTAATCACGCAACCTTTGGGTCTTTTATCCACTGCTCGGCAAATTTAAAAGCAGTATTTTTACTATTTTTAAGAATCTCGTCGTACTTGGCAAGTGTAAGTAGTTACTTAAGTTACACAGCATGATCAGGAGCTATCTAGCTAGCTGTCAATGAATCTCAGTCTCATCTCACTTACGCGATACGCACGACAAATTGATCCCACTGATCCGATGTCCCACGGGCCAAAAATGGAGATTTTTTTAATTTACTACTTACCATCAACTATTTTCTTTCAATTCCGTTTTCAAAACGCTACACTGCATGACTACCTGGATTTATTGATCTTCTTCAAACTTGATGGAAAAAAGATAAAATCATTTTATCCTGTTGGCCAAATAATTCGGAAAGTTTTGTTGAATATTTTGTAGATTTATGCACCAAAGCGTGTATTGATCTGAAATACGCTGAATTTGTGCAGCTAGTTAAAGAAGGCGACTGTGAATTAGGTGATTTGAATATGTTTAAAAATTATTTGCATTGAAGTTTTGTAATGGTTTTGTCTGTCTGTCCGTTTGTCCGTTAGTTGGTCGTGCTCATCATCTACAGGTCACAGTTTTTAACTGATTTCTTGCAAACTACTTTTAAGCCAGGGGCCGCGTAACCAGGGGGATCCAATTGTCACCCCCCCCCCCCCTCCTGCCTTCTGAAATTTGAAATTTTGAATGTTAATTAATGGGTACGTACTTCATTATGCACTTATACTTAAAATATAGGCTTGTCCTTCTGGAAAAAAGACCTTCAGCAGCCACTGTTTCAAAGTATCAAAAATGCGTGCAAGAGGTGCCCTGTTGTTTTTGGGGGTAGTGTGACTATCAGACTAATCAGTTATTCACAATTACCAGTTAAATGGACGCTTGTCAAAACTCATCAGGGAAGTGAACTGCACAAAAACAGATAAAATACGGGTAAACAATAACTGCAAAACCATTGCACAAAGTACATGTACATACAATTTGTTTTAAATTCTGCAGAGCAAACACAAGTATTTCATATAGTATAAGGCCAAACCCAAATATTCTACGCTGCAGTGCACTGGTGCAGAGTGCCTTGGTCTTTCGTTCTCTCACTTCAGACACACAAGAAATGTCGTTGTCGGGGCTTAGGGGCTAGGCTCAAATGATGTTACGTGAATATTTCTTTTTTACAACACCACCCAGCTGTTATCGCATTGACATTAGGTAAACAGGTTAGGGGCTAGACACAAACGATGTCACGTGAATAATCTTATTGGACGCCCCTCACCCAGGTGTTATTATGTTGACATTAGGTAAACAACTTAGGGGCAAGGCACACATGATCTCACTTGAAAAATCCTTTTTAACCCTTCCATTCAGCTGTTATAGCATTGACTTTAGATAAACGGTTAGGGCGTACGACGCTAATGATGTCACATAACTATTCCTTTAGGACCCCCTCCCCCCCCCCTCGCAACTATTATTGCAATAATATTAGGTTCACGAGTTTTTGGCTGGGCACAAACGATGTCCCGTCAATAATCGAATAATCCTATTAGACTCCCTGACAAAGCTATTATTATACTTCTATTAGGTAAACTGGTTAGAAACAAGGCACAAATGATGTAAACGGCTTAAGAGTTGGGCATACATGATGTCACGTAAATTATCCTCTCAAAGCTGCCCACCAACGAGACATCACAATAAAATTAATAAAACAGCTTGGGTGTTGGCATGAACGATGTCACGTAAATTGTCTTTTAGGGTCAATCCCCCTCCCCCCAATCTGCCATTACACTAAAAATAGGTGAACAGTTTAAAGGTAAGGCATAAATGACGTCAAGTAAATTATCCTTTACCCACACATCTGCCTTTATAATAATTTAGTCAAATCCATTTATAAGGGATCCTGATTCAAGGGAAAACGGCTGTAACGGACAAATTTTATTTAGTTGGTCAGCTATGTTTATAATTTTTAAATTATCCGCATTATATGGACATGATGTAAGGGATAACTATTCGGTTTCAAGGGAATGTTTCAAGGAAATGAAGAGTACCACCTGGATCTGGATCCACCTCCAAGTTTCAACCACACCGCAGTTAGGAAACATTTGTAAAGTATGCCTTTACTACTTGGGTTGTTGGAAGGATATTTTATACGTCGCTCCGGAACGAAGATGAACTTACGCCTATGGCTTGACTTGAGTGCTTAGTGCTTTAGTCTTTTTCAACTCCAAAAATTTTATTTCGCAATCTTTGTTTTTGGATCCTTCTTTATATAACGCCCTCTATATTGACTGTTTTACCGTACAATTATTCAAACAAAACATTTAATTATTTTAGAAAATGTGTTTCTCATTCTCACGTGCTGTTGAAACATTATCTAAAAAAAGTTGATTTTTTTTATAAAATTTGGGTATTTTTGAGTGCCTTCAAAAAAATCAGTTTTCAATAAAATTTCAGAAAAAAATAATAAATTTTGAAATTATAAAAGTTTTTACTTTTGTTTAGAACAATGTTCAGCAGGTGGCAAAATTTCAAATATTTTGAAAATCGGACTAACATTTTTGTTCCGAATTTTGGCGCGTGATTCTGAGCGAACGGCGCAAAAGGTGCAGTCGAGTTACTTTGGATCTGTAGTAACCAAGTGTGGCCTAATTCGTTGTGAGTATTGTTTTTAAAATCCAGAGAGCACATGCGGCGGCATTCCCTTGATAGTTCTAGTTAGTACTAGTTAGTGCTAAATTGCTAAACACTAAAATGAATTCTAGTTCTAGTTGGTTCTAGTTCTTAGCACTATAGTTTATAGTTAGTTTTAGTTCTTGAAACTGAAAAAAATCTTGGATCAAGTTAGCTAGGAACAATTTTTACCCAGGGGGGCACGCCTATGCTTTAACATGAGGCATCCGTTTCCCAGGGGGGGGGGGCACTCTGCCCTCCCCCTCTGCTCCGACGTCCCTAGGAATCAGAATCAGGATGCAATGTACTATAGGGAATAGCCATATATAGCATGTACTTACTAATTACAGTACTAATTATAAGTGTAACTATATAGCCACTAACTACTGGACTGGACCTGTCATTGATTTAAAGCGGGGCAGTGTCTCCGTTTCTCCTTGCTCCTTATATAAAGGGCGGGTATTTAAAATATTTCCTTTTGTCTTTCCTTTCACTTTGAAATGAATAATTATTGAAAATTGAAATAAGACTTGTAATAATTGAAGGTTCAGGGATCAGGTGCATTCCAAATCCCAAGTTAACAGTTACAAGTTTTTATCAACTAAATGTGCAGTTACTAGTGTTACTACACTACACAAGAAAAATGTAAGTGTAGAATAATGCAGTAAAAGTTTAAAACTAAACTTTGTTAACTTAGAACTAGCTGTCCGTGCCACACACGCGATAACATTGAATTTTCAGTTAAAATTTATTTACTTGTGCTTAAGCTAAGTCAGTCGTCAGTCAATCTGTCAGTAGGTCACCGGGTCCCCTTCTACTCTTTTGGCTTAGAGTCACATTTCAGGTTTAGTACGTCACAAGTGTTTGTATTTTCATTTTCTTTGGCTGGAGAAACGAGAAAACCGCGTAGAATTCTTGACTGGACCAAATTCCAACTTTCGTTTTTCGAAATCATTTCATTTTGAAGAAACCCATTTAATACATATTTCGAATAAAGATGTAAAAATACTACTAACGAATTGGGTAGGTGCAAATTAATAAATTGATAAAAAATTCTTGTCTCAGTCGACCATACCTAATACATGGCCGCCTAGCCAGTGCATGTTTGTGTTGTTTTCAACAGCGATTCAATCACTACAAGTGTGCAATTAATATCATTAATTGTTACTAAAGTATCGTATTATAAGTAACTAATCTAGTATTTTATTATAAATAATCACATAATTAATTGAGCTTTCCATTCGTTTGTTTGCCTATTCATTACATATTGTGTTTTTATTAATTCTTTTCAGGTGTCAGGTGTACAAAATACGAAACAAAACTGCTCGCTCTCTGAACCCAACTGTGAACTGTCAACTGTTTAATTTTTTCTGTAATAATGCACCTTTGTATATAATGAAACTATATGCTTGAATAATTTACTTTTGCCTTATTATTATTCAATTTTGTTATATTATTTTCAGGATTATCCTGTAAACCAGCTTGCTGCTACAATAGATACGACAGACTTACAACCACACAGATTGAATACAGCCAAGACTAGTAATAAATAAATCAATTAGCAAATTCAAATTCTCAGTCATGACGGACCCAACTGGTGCAACATTCCAAGGAACCACTAACAGCACATGTGATGATGCTTCTATTTGTGAAGCAGTGAAGGAGCTGAATGATTTGCACCGAATACGTGATTTGGTTGTCAAGTTTAAACCACAGTTTCCGGATCTCAGAATCGACCTCGACCAATGGCTGGAACATTTAGCAAACTCGGAGTCGGATTTTACGAAGGGAAATCAAAACCCGTCACTCAACGTCCTATCGTTTGCTGTTCTTGTGGACTACGAAATACTGGAAAAGTTCAACGATGCACTAATAAAACAAGAACATGTCAATGAAGGTCTTCAACTGTGTCACATTATTGTTGCTGGATACGCAGGATTTTTCGGACTTGATCATCAAAAAACTCTCCAAGCGCAACTCAAGCTTCATTCGTATTTATTCATCATGCAGGAGTACGCTCAAGCGTTGGATTTAAATCGGCAGGTTTATAAAATCCTCGAAAGTTCAAATTTTGGTCCCAATCACGAGCTCACAATGGTTGTGCAGAACAATGTGGCTTCCATTTTCATGCATCAAGACAAATGTAAAGAGGCTACACAACTCCTTCGTAACGTTTATGACAGGCGCATTTATTTCTTAGGGAAGGAACATCCTGTGACACAAAAGACGAAGGCTGATATAGAATCTTTGTTATCTCAAATCTTTAATGGGTACGCCGCTATAGAGTTGTTGCAGAAACTTTCTGAGGTTTTAAACACTGAAAATAACACTGGCGGAGCTCTTGCCATATTTCAAAATATTGCTAAAGAACTCGAGTCAATTCTTGGACCTGATCATTTGGAAACGCTTCTAGCAAAATATTGTGTTGGTAATGCCTACTGTGCTCTCCACGAATTTGAAAAGGCATACACGATAAACAGGCTTGTGCACAAAAAGAGGAAGAAGATACTTGGGCGCCTTCATGTAGACACACTCTGTGCCCACTTCAGTCTTGGCATGGCTCTTTTAGGCCTTAAAGAATACGCGAAAGCTCTCTCTGAATTCAAACTGTTGTATCCCCTCCAAGAAGCCGCTCTTGGACCTGATCATGAAGACACTTGGAACACACTGGATAAAACTGCTTGCTGCCTAGAAGCATTAAAGAAACACGAGGAAGCTCTGGATGTGTACGAAATCATCCTTCAAAAGCAACAACGCGTTCTTGGCCACCTTCATCGAGAACCCATTGAAACTGAACTTCATATAGCAGTGGTACTGACAAAGCTAGGAAAGTGTCAAAAAGCGTTAGATGCCTTTCAAAGAGTTTATGAGACCCAAGTGGAGTTATTCGGAGAGAGTCACATGGAGACAGCTCATACAAAGCGGGTTCTGGACACTGGTCGAAGACAGTGGGAGCTTTTGGAAAGAGGAGAGACGCTCGTCTGTAGTATCTGTTTGATCAGGATGGAATTCTTGGAGGAGGAGGCCGTGATCCTGTTTGATTGCACTCATGTATTTCATCGAAATTGCGCTTATCCGTGGGCTCGAGATGGAAGGACTTGTCCAGAGTGTCGAAGTCCATTGAATGCTTCTGCAGTTGCTGTTCTATTAAGTGAAATATTCTTAGAGAACGAAAATTGAAGTGAATACAGAATTCTACAAAAATTACGTTTTCTTATTTAGGAGGTGCCTTAATGATTCGCTATTTGTAAGTCATTTACTACAGAAATTCCACTGTGTTTTGTTACAGATGTTGAATCTCGTCTTATCAAACACACAGTAAATCGTATAGCTCAAAACTACAGAAAATAAAATAAAAACCTCTGCGAATAGGGATTAGGTGATGCAAACGTATTGCTTGTATTTCTCAACTATTTGTAAATATATATATTTATATATATATCCTACCCATTTACATAAGGCATAAAAGGCTACTTCACCAGGTATTTTCTGCGATAGCTGTAAAGTACAAATTTACACATTTCGTTTCGTTTCTTATTGGATTTTATAATTCACAAATTAATAATAAAATTAGAATATTATTTAATGCAATAAATAGTGCTGAAAACAATTATTTGCTTCATATTTATTTCCTGTTGTTTTTTATTACGTGTCCATTTGTGTTTTACTATGCCGCTCCTAATTTTCACAAAGTTGCGTAGCCATGCGTTGTCATCAGTATTCCTGTTTCGATTCTATTAGTCCATACAGAACTGGAAAAAATCAAGTTTTCCCGCTGCAAAATATTTTCCTCAAGCTGAAGTGGCTAATGCCAATTTTAGTGAACGTAAAAGGAAGTAGTAGTGGGATGGACGAGCTTTAATTTTAATTGAGTTTGATAAAAATAGTAGCGATTATTTATTTACTTTCTAAAAATTACATGAATTCACATATTATGCATAAAATTAGAAAATTTTGATGATTTTTTAATAGATTAGTAATATGACTTGTTTGGAGCGAAGCTTGTCTTTATTATTAGGTTTACTGCTCTGAGTTCCGCCCTCCACTCTATGAGTTCGGACACTTATGATCCATGTAGGAAAGATAAAAACAAATATTTTAAAATACCTTTTATTTTTTCCCCTGGCTCCTTCCCGCGACGTTTTTTACCTGATCGTAACAACAATTATGTACTGCAGCGCTAACAGGTTTAGATGTTAACTTTAACAGGTTTGTCAGTAAATTTTAAAATATTTGAGAGTAGGGAAAGCGGTAAGCACGTGTAACATACAGCTCTTGAGTTACATATACCTACCTATGTAACAGCAAATCTGTTAAAATCCAGAGTAAACAACCTGTTAAAGCATTTATGTCACCGTATATGAACGTTGTGATCCATTATAAAATGCGTCATGTCAGTCAGTCAGTCCAGTGGTTCAGGAAGATGATATCAATGACGAAGTGTGTTGGTTCGAATCCAAGTTTTGGTGTTATTTTTCAATCAAGAACAAGGATTGTGAAACAAAATTCTATTAACTAAAATCAATACTCCATCGATAATTATTTGAAGCTTTACATAGAAATGTTAACACAATTTAATGTACTGCAGTTTTCAGCAGTTAACAAATATTCATGTTACATTTTTATTAGGTACTTACTACATAAGGGGAAACAAAAACTGTTAAAATATCTTCTTTTTTTCAAGCAGAGTATGCACAAGGAGAAACAAGTACATCATTGTAAATAAGCATAAAATTAAATAGGAAGCAAACTTTGCTGCTAAAACAAAATATGCTGCCATATTAATGATATATTTTGCTTGTTAAGTTCGACTTTTGGAATCTTCTAGATTTTTGGAGTTGAAAAATACTAAAGCACTGTATAGGCGTAAGTTCATCTTCGTTCTAGAGCGACGTATAAAATATCCTTCCAACGCCAACAACCCAAGTAGCAAAGGCGTACTTTACAAATGTTTCTTAACTTCGGTGTGGCTGAACCTTGGGGGTGGATCCAGATCCAGGGGGGACTCTTCTACGTTTTGTGGGTGCAAAGGTTCTTAATAACGAAACAAAAACATTTTTAAATTCACACAGTTTAACAAAAAAAAACAAGTACTAGGTATTGATTTATATTTATAAAAAAAAAGCAAACACAAAAACAGTAGAATTACATAAACTAAAATGTATAAACAAACTGAGCTAAAAGTTTCCTATGTTCTCACCACTCCGGATAAGTTTATCGCTCCGCCTTTGTTCGTCTTCCTGACGGACACACGTGAGGCAAAAAATCACCACTCCGACAGGTATGCCAACAACTACGCTAAAACCTAGCCCGAGCACGTCTACGTAAGAAAATAAAAAGAGAAAAATCGTGGCTTGACTCAACTCTTTAACAAAATTAAAATGTAATTAATCGTTAATATTTTAATAATCAGTACTTCTAATTTTAGGTAACTTTCAAGCACCTTATATCTTTTTTTAAAGTATAAAAAAATGCAATTACATAAATCCAGTGCAAAATGTATTAAATGGCTCAGGCTCATCGTAAAATTCCAAACCGCATGCACATTTAAAATTAATTATTTTAGTATTGGGGCAATCTTTATAGTTTATTTTACGGTACGTTTTAGTTTAGTATTACAGTGGTCACAGTCAACAACATATTTACAGACAGATATTATCGTTATCGTTGTTATCCTTGCATCGCGTATTCGTCCCAGTAAATTTTTTCGCCGTAAATTCGTTGCATTAGCGCACTTCACACACATGGAGAATCTTGCCTATGAATAAATGATATACTTACCTGTATCATGGCGTAGGAGAACATAATGAAAATAAAATAAATTAAAGTTTTACTAAAAATTAATGCAATAATATTTATTATAATGATTTTTTACATTTTTAAAGTTGAACGAATTAAATTTTATTCAAACACTAGCAATAAAATGATTAGAGAGAAGAAACTAACAATCTGTTGTGGTGTTATAACAACATTTTTGGGGTAAGTCAAGGACAACATTTTTGTAAAACTTAATTGAGCAGCTTAAGAATTTTATCCAAATTCATTTATTTTTATATGTCCTGTAAATTGCCTTTATAAGGAACCTGTGAAACGGACATTTTTAGTTTCTTTTAGACGAATTCCCATTTAAATATTTAAAGGATTTTCCTAATAAGCAAAATCAATTTACAATTTTAAGGTTTAATTTTATTTAGAGACCAAAAAATGTCAAGGGCAAGGTATGTATTTACAATGTTGTTGACATTCTTTCCTTTTTGCTAAGTTTCTGTGATTTTTTTTACCTTCTTTCCTAATTCTACTGACTACACTGCAATTAGTACCGGTTTCTTTGATAATGCCTCACAAATGACCTACAAGGCGTCAAAAGCGTAAAACACATTGCCTTGAAACCGAATAATTACCCCTTACATCATGTCCCGTAAATGCGGATAATTTAAACATTGTAAACATAGCTGGCTAACCAAATAAAGTTCGTCCCTTACAGCCGTTTTCCCTTAAGTCAGGATCCCTTATAAATAGATTTGACTGAAGTATTATGAAGGCAGAAGTGTAGGTTGGACCTAAAGGATAATTTACTTACGTCAATATTCGTGCCTTACCTTTAAACTGTTCACCTATTGCGTAAGTGTAATGGCAGAATGGTTAACCCTAAAGGACAATTTACCTGACATCGTTTATGCCCACCACCAAAGCTTTTTTCTTAATTTTATTGTGATGTCTGGTTGGTGCGCTGCTCTGAATGGATAATTTTCGTTACATCATTTATAACAAGACCAGACCAGACAATACTTCCATGGTACGACTATATGCAGAATTTTGAAGGAAATCGAGCATGATAATTTGGTTTTCTGTTCTACTTATTTTGTTGAAATATTTATATTTATATACCTAATTTTTACATCTTAAATTTAAAGTAGTTTTTTTTAAAGACAAGTAGTATTGATTATTTATAAAATACGACAAAAAAACATTTCAGGCAAAATTTTTCAGGAAGTTTGTTTTTGAAGATTTCCTTGTCTGAAATTGTCTGGTCTAGACTGGTCTGGTTGGTGATGTCGGACCAGACTAGACTGATTACTACTACATTACCTCTGCGTGGCTTAAAGTAATAAATATATTAAATTATCTACTTCAACATCAATTATGAATACGTTTATTTTTTATTACATTAAATACTAATACTATAATACCACTACTAACAACAGTAACGTAACAGCAAACAGCTACTGAAAAACGGATGCTACACACAATTATCAGTGCTTTCTAATCCTTGATTATGCAGTTGTACGCGGCAAACTTTGAGCTATCTTTTAAAATGTCGTTTTGTTTAATTTTTGATTTCAATGGTAATGGAATGGAAGTGGACGAAAGTAGAGTCGAGGAGTTGCAAAGGGATCGTCCATAAATGATGTCATCGATAGGGTCAATAGGTCTAGCCTAGTCGGTTTTGTGTAATGTGCAAGTGATTTCATTAACGTGGGCGCCTCCTAAACGAGTGACAATTTAGGTAAAATTATTTACGGACCTCCCCAAAGTAGGCAGTTGCAAGCTGCAACATGAACGTGGGTAGCATAGCATTGTAGACTTGCTAGTTTACAAAACAGAAATTAACAAAAAGTGGAGTAGAGGTAATTATAATCTAATCTAATCATCATAAAGTGGAAGTTTGCTGAAGAAAGAAGAATGTTATTCCGTATAGGAATAGACAATGAGAACTCCCATAACCCACTGTGTGGAATTATGAGTGAGTGAAAAATGATGGAAAAATATGGAAGAAATAAATTATGCTTCCTTCTCGTCCAAGTAATTTCTGAGTTCTGTCTCTTTATTTCACTTCAATGCACTGAGGCTAGTATTTGTTATTGGTTGAGATCAATGATATAGTGATTGAATGTTAAAACAAAGAATTGCATAGTATGTACTTGTATGTACTTGTGTGTGTGTGAGTTGGTGTGGATTGTGTGGAGTGTAAGTTTTTATTGAGGTCAGAGTAATAAAAACTCTCCTCTTCTCCGTTTGTGTTGAGTTAAATGGGAGAAGCTGTCCCAATGTTAAAGATAGGAATGGGTGATTTTAGTGTGCGACTAAAATCACTGCTGTGACAAATAATATTCAAGAATATTATTTGTAGTGCTGAGGAAATAATCCTGTCTCAGCGTGTTGGTTTGTGTGTGTATGTGTATGCATTGTACTGCGTACATTGGTTGTGTACTATATATATATGTGTGTATGGGATGGTATGTGAGTATATATATAGGGAATAATACCCTCCTCGGGGAGGCGCCTTTAAGGGAAAGACGCCTCTCCGCAAAAATTATGAAGGTGTTAAGGTTGATTTGTTTGTAAGGTTTGTGTTGTAATTGTTAAATCTCCATATAATCGGTCGGTAGGTGATTGTTAGGCTGTATGGTAAGCGGGAGATGTTCCATTAGTGGTTGTTGTGGAAATGGTTGATTTGCAGGATCATTGGGTAGGTACGCATCCTCCTGGTCGGCAGGTGAGTAGATGGTCCAGCTGCGGAAAATGATCCATCCAAGTAAAGCATAGATGCAGAGGAAGAAGGATCCAATTGTGAGGGCTAGCCATTTGATAGGAATCCAGGTCGGTCGTGATATTGCTTCTAGGGTAGAGTCCATAGTAGGCGGAGTCTCCAGAATCCATTGTACGGATTTGAGTGTAGTAGGTAGGTCCTCTGTGGCATCATATGACGTTGTTTGATTGTTGAAATGTCGATGGCCAATGGTAAATGCTGCTCTCAATGGTAATGTGAAGACTAAATCCGGGCAGGGCCGAGTCTGATTGTTGTCCATGGTAATGTTGAGTGTGGCGCAGTAGACATAGAATTTCCCTTTGTGGATTTTGACTTGTAGAAGTGTCGAGTCAACATCGTCAGTATGGTTATTGCAGACAGCATACTGGTAAGCCAGGCGATTGGCATAGAATTCCAGCTGTGGTTGGCAGGGAAGATGTTGAAGAGAAATTAGGTTGTGTCCATGCAGAGTGTCCATGCGTGTATGATAGACGCATTTTTTGGAGGTGTCCAAAATTGCATGCAGCGGGCCAGTGTATTTGAGGTTGCATTGTTGGGTTGAATTGTTTTTCCATTTAAGTCTGAAAGGATCCGCGGTAAGTAGTACCAGGTGTGGGTTGATTATTGGAATTGTGAATTGTAGTTGGAGTGTGTCCAGGTCCTTATCAGAAATGCAATAGTTGAATATCGCTTGTTCGCGGGGGAAAATTTGATGTGGAAGTTCTAGGTGGAAGTAATCAAATAGTTTTCCAGTGCTATGTCCATGAGTCCAGGATTGATTGATTGTGTGTAGAACATCATTGTAGTTCCATTTGTGGTTGATAACTTCAGAGACGTTAAGTAGGTTTGGGTTTGCTGGAGAATCATGCATAGGAAGAAGTTCCTTTTGAAGCTGTCGCATTTTGGGCATGAATACTTGTCCATTTTTAGTAACTTTGTTGACAACGGAGGTCCGTTCTCTGAATCGAATATCCATGGTAGGCTCATAGGTTGTGATTAGATTGTAAGTTGTCATGGCGTAGAAGGCCATGTCAATACCAGGGCTTGTTTGTACAGACATAAAGGTTTGTGTGACTTTGTTGCGAATTATGTCATCAGGTGTGTATAGGTATTGAGAGTAGAAGTCAATTGTAGGTGTGGTTGTATTGTTGGCTCTAGTAGACGGGCAGATGGCGTGTAGAGGCTGCAGGAAAAGTCGATCATAGTTTTGTAGACATCGAGTGTGTAATTCATTCATCTGGGCCTCGTCATCTTCGTCAGTGATATCATAGACGAGAAGACTGCAAGGAGGTATAATCTCGATTTTGATGTTGAGTTCATTGTAGCCAATGCTTACGTTGAGATTTGTAGTGGTCCAGAGTACAGGGGATGTGTCGTCCATCCGGTAGGTGCTGCCAACGCAGATTGAAGCGGCAAATATTAGGCAGGTGAGGAGTCTTGCCAATTGTCGAGCAAGAGTAGGACCATTAGTGTGTGCATAGGGGTGATGCATGTGAGGAGTGGATGACCGAAATTTTCGAATCTTTCCCAACGGTTGGTAGATATGTGATGGTTTGACATCAATTTCAGTGTAGTTAACATATCTAGCTTGAGCATGATTGTTTGTGGTTGTAGTATCCATCGGGTCTGTATTTTCATCATGGATGAGTCGTTTAGTGGGCATGGCAGCATTGGTTTGTGCTAGTTGTGCCTGATGGATTTTTCCCTCCTGATTCATGGAAGTCATCCCAAGTAGAAACATGAGCTTCTTCATCCTGGGTCCAGTCAGGGGTTTAGTAAAAATGTCAGCGGCTAAGTCTTCAGTGCGGCGGTGCTGAATGACGAGCTGATTTGTTTCAATGAGATCTTTGACCCAGAAGATTCTGGTGTCAACGTGCTTTGTACGGTCATGGTGATTGTCGAGGCTGTAAATTAGTTTCCAGCCGGACTCTGAGTCTGTGAATTGATAGATAGTGTCGGTCCAATTACGTAATCCCATGTCGGTAAGAAGATTATGTGACCAGATTGCTGTCTTGGCCATATTGTTAATTCCATAAACTTCTACAATTGTAGTTGAGTGAGCAACAAGGTTTTCTTGCTTGCTAGTCCAGATCCAAGCAGTTCCATTCAAGAGAACGCAACCACCCATGATGCTTCGGGCTCTTGGGGCTCCCATTGCAAAGTTAGCATCAGATTGGACTTCCATGCTAAGGTTGAATTTTCCATGGTCGTTCCTATAGTAGCGGAGACATTGGTCCTTGGTTGAGATGAGGTAGCGAGCTACACGGAGAGCTGCTTCATAGTGTCCTGCATCCCACTTAGCAAAGTATTGTGTTAGTTTTTGTACTGCATGAGAGATATCTGGTCTGGATATTCTCGAGATGAAGAGTAAGGATCCAACTAGGCTTTGGTAGAGAAGGTCGTCTCGTTTTGTCCATTCACCTTCTCGTTCACCGGTAAAGTCTTTGTGCATCGGGGTTTTTTCTGTTTTGCAGCCTTTGAGGTTGAATTTGATTTCAAGTTCTTCAATCTTTGTGTGTTGACAACAAATGTAAGTCTTGTGGTCGCGTCCAGCTGTGTCTGTGTAACACTTGATGTAGAGGCATTTTTCGTAATCGCTCTGCCTATAGCCGATGGAGTCCATGAATTGTTTGACCTTTTTGTAGAAATTGCGGGGACTTTGACACAGTCCGTAGAGGGATTTTTTGAGAAGACACACCATGTCTGTACCTTGTCGGTAGCCTTGAGGCTGGTGCATGTAAACCTCTTCTTCCAGTTCAGCGTATAAAAAGGCAGTCTTTACATCAAATTGGCGTATGTATTTGTTGTTGAAACCTGCGTCTGCGAGCAGGAGGCGGAAAACTTCATATCTGGGGGTCGGTGCAAAGGTTTGCTTGTAATCGACGCCGGGGGTTTGGAAGTTTCCACGAGCAACTAGTCGTGCTTTGAATCGGTCTTCGGCCATTTTGTGTCCATAAATCCACATAGAAGGTATGATTTGTCGATTCTCTGGTTTCGGGACTAGAGTCCACGTCTCATTGGCGAGTAGAGAGTTGTATTCAGAATCCATGGCTTCCCTCCAGTAGTGGCGGTCAGGGGTCTTCATGGCTTGATTGTAATTTTGTGGAATTATGACTGGTCGTTTGTGAGTTCGAACTTGGTCATCAAGGCGTTCATAGAGAGTATTTGCGAGTAGTGCCTTGACTGGTTCCTGTGGTATTGCATGTGCATATTTTAATACATAACCAACAAGTCGTGTGGACAAAGTGGTAGTGCGGCCCGCACGTGTGGTAACTTGCTGTATTTGGTCTCTGTGGAGCCGATCATTGTCTGGGATCGGTGGATCTTCACTCATGACTACATCACCTTGTGTGATTGGAACGTCTGGATTGGCGTCCTCTGGGGTTTCTTCTTGATGTGGAGCCCAAAGGGTACTGACGTCTGTGGGTGTAAGAGTAGTGCGATCGGAACCTGGAGAATTAGTGTCCGTGGTTCTGTCCTGAGTGGTCTCAGCTTCGTCGTCATCATCATCATTGTCTGAGTATTCAAATAAGGAAGTATTGTTTGTCGAGTTTCCCTCCTGGCGAAGTCTTTCTTGAACCAGGGTGACGTTGTGTCTAGCGGGTGAGTCCGCAGTAGGAGTGCCTGTTTTGATGATAATGGGCTGAGGTATTGTTCGTTTTGGTGTCCGGTGGTCCCGAGTTGAAACTGGAGTGTTAGATACTTTGGGGGCCACTGGTGTAGAATTGGTTTGAGGTGTCCCTTGTTTAATGGATGATCTAGTTTGCATGTGGAATTGTCTAGGTTGTGCCGTTTGTGGTGTTTGTTGAGTTTGTGATTGAAAGGGTACCAATTCATTTCCGGTCGGAAGTGTAGTAGTTGTGATTGGAATAACGTTTGGTATGTTGACAGAATTGGTCAAACTGGGCAGTGATGACTCATTTGTAGGGAGAGTGCTCTGAGGAGTAATTAAGTCCCCAGCATTATTCCTTGGATTGGTTGTATATAGGCGAAGGTCTTCGATCCGGTCTCCTCCATAAGTATGAGCATCAAAGAATTGGTCGTCTCTGAATAAGTGTGATGGCGGGGGTTGAACCGGTATTCTGGAGTCAAAGAAATCCACATGGCGGGACCAAAAGTGTGACTTGGTCTTGGGATCGTATAGTCTGACTTCCAGGCTATGCTCTTTGTAGCCAACAAAGAGGCCTTCTCTTGTCTTGCCTTCCCACCAGTTGCGTTGATTGACTATTTTGGCGGAGGCTGGGCAGCCAAAAATGTGTAGATTGGAGAGTATTGTTGGTTTCTTACACATCATTGTAAAAGGGGTTGTCTTTCGGTTGCCATGGCATACTCGATTATGAAGGTAGACGGCAGTGTCGACAGCATCTTCCCAGAATCTAGCTTGTAGATTGGCTTCGAGTAGGAGTGAGACTGCGGTTTCACGGATTGTCCGGACGTCGCGCTCTAGTTTGCCATTTGATTGAGGGCAGTGCGGAGGAGTAAGGAGGAAGCGAATGCCATTGTTGCTGCACCATCGTTGAAGGTGGGCATTCTTGAATTCTCCGCCGCCATCAGATTTGAAATATTTGACCTTGTTTCCACTGTTAGTTTCTATCCAAGTGCAGAATTCTTGGATGACAGGTAGAATGGTTAATGCTTCCTTGTCCGAGTGAAAGGAGACTTTCCGGTAGTCAGAGTGATCGTCCTTCAGGAGCAGGAAGTAGCGATTGCGGTTGATTGAGGGAAATTTGGCATGTACCAAGTCAGCGTGAATACACTCGCCTGTTTCATAGGTGTCTTGTGAGGATTGGCTGTGGAAGGGCTTTTTTGTGGCCTTGCTGCGGTTGCATATGATACAATCCTTGACATTTTCTAGAACGTTCCCATTTCCGAGTGTAGCTGCACCGTTTCTGAGGGTGTTTTGTAAGTAGCGATAGTTGATGTGTCCGAGTTTTTCATGCCATCTCTGGACACGTCCCAATGATAAGCCACGGGTCATCATGGCTACGGGTAATTGTTTGATAGGCTTGAAGAGCATCACTAGTTGGCCGGAGCCGCCAGGCTCGGTGGATGTCATGCCTTTGAGTATCAGTGTTTTTTCCATGGTTGCGGGATTGAGGCGATAGAATTCAATCTTCTCTTTGTTACCTTCAAATATAATGTTCCCTTGGTTGACCATTTTAGTGACGGAAAAAAGATTTGCTGCATTTTTGAGATACCAGACATCTTGTAATTCAAAAGGGTCCCATCTTGTTCCATTAAAGGCAGAGACTACTACAGAGCCATAGCCTTCCGCATAGATGATGGAGTTGTCTGCTATCCTAATTCCTCTGGGTCCTGTTGAAAAGGGTTTGTATGAGGAAAACCATTCCTTGCGACCGCATAAATGGATATTAGCGCCAGTGTCGCAGGGCCAGATAAAGTGGTCTCTGACTGCTTTGTATGCATATGGTTCTGAATGTTTGATTGGTTCTATCCTCCAGTCATTGGGCAGGGAGGATGATGTGTCATTGGTGACAGGATGAAAATGATCATCGTCCGGTTGTTGCGTTGTAGGCCGGATATAATTGACGCTTGGTATGAACTGAGCCATGTGAGCTCGGTGTAGGCGGGAGGGTATTGGTCGTCCTTCCGCATCTAGTTGTACACCTGTGCGGCGTGTACCATTAATATTTGCTGGTTTGTAAAAGTTGTATACATGTTCATCATCAAGTTCGTCTTGTGTTTTCGGAGCGTCCGGGTCCCTGGGGGTTCTAGGTTCATAGTATGAGAGGATCCTAGCTCGGCGTCCGTACATTCGAATTTCTGCCATTGTGTTCGCCCTTTCTTTGATACTGAGTTGTGGGAGAAGATAAGCACGACGTGATTGAAATAGTAATGGTCTGTCACGTTTGGGGTTTTGGATTCCACATTCTTTGGTCAGAATCGTGGCAATTTCATCTTCTACTATCCAGTTGTGGATTTCAGGGTTGAACATTCGAAATTCATATCTAGATTCGTGTGCACCGTAGTGTGTCCCGTGTTCTTTCCTGTGGTATTCTTCAAATTCATTGAGGCGATAGAATTCACGGTAGTCTAGAGATATGAGAGGGTGAATGGCTGGGGTTTGAATTTTCGCCATTACTCTGTTGAAAATTGATTCGACTTCTTGGTTTGCAGCTTGAGTCGAAGTGTCGGTTTCTGAGTCCGATAAATCAGAAAGTTGAATGACTATTGAATTGGTTGTCTCTGGGTTGTGTTCGTGGTTGTCATCCAATCGTTGTCTTTTTGTATTGTGTGAGGGGTTGTCTGTATCCCTCCTGACCATAAATGCCCGGGCTTGAAAATCTGCCGGGGGTTCTTCGGTCGTAGGTTCAGGTATCTGTGACTGATGGTCTCGATGGAATTCGAGTTCCCATTGGGAGTTGAGTTGTTCCGTGATTTCTTGCATTTGTCGCAAATTGGCTTTGATAGTAAACGGGTGAGTGTCACAGAATAAAGTAGCATGGCCTGTCTGTTCACATATGGCACAGGTTGAACCTGGGGTGCTGTGTTGTAGTTTGTATAGTATTCTTTTGGATTTTTTGTAGTCCAGAAAATTGTTTTGTTTGACTGCTTGGGCCAGCTTAAAGGTTTCAGATGCTTTCAGGGCTTCCATCTGTTGATTGTAGTGAGTAGCTTGTCGTTGGAGGCGGGCTTTGTCTTCGCAAGCAACTTGTTTAGTTTCAGAAGTAGTAGCTTCTGGACGGTCAGGGCATCGTTGAGCAACATGACCGAGTCCGGTGCATAGTGAGCACGGAATATTGTCACTGGTAAGTTTGTAATCTTCCCAATGCATCATTGCCTTTAGTGTGGAGCTTGTTGGCATCTCTCTTAATTCATATTCCAGTACTGGTTCTGACAGGGTATGGAATGGAAGATGATCTATGCTCCTTATACGTGGTGATTCACGTCCTCGAAAATAATCGGGATTAATGACGTCAGGTCCTGGACAAGCATTTGGTACGAAATCGTATTTTGGACAGATTTCGCAGAGTGTAAGAGGGTCTATGAGTCCTTCATCATCGCTGTCGCCCCTCCTTGTTTCTGGAGGTGGTAGGGCTTCTGGATCATGCGGGTCATCAGTGTCTGCCGGTAGGGTGCTCTGTGGGCGGTATTCTGAGGCAGTGTCCGCATGTGCTTCTTTGTCAGCTTCTTTGTCAGCTTCGGCTTGTTGTGCCTGTTCTATGTAATATTCAGCGATCCATTTTTGTATCTTGTCTTGTTGTTGGTCTACATATTGTGTGCGTTTCGCTTTAGAAGAGCGAGTAGTGTAGACGCAGTTCCATACTACATGGCCTTTGTTGCCACAGTGTCCACAGAGGGAGTCGGGGGTTGTATTTGCTATGGAATCTGCTTGTACTTTGTCCATAATGTATTTACCAAGAGGATTGTTGGCATATAGTTCTTGTTGTCTAGCTTCCACTGAGGATGTGTGTAGCGCTGGAGTTGCAGCAAAAATTTGTTTGAGTTGTGCTTTGCGTTCCTCAGGGGGTAAGACATATTCAATGTTTACTTGGTCTATTGGGATGAGTGTGAATTGACGAGAGTCTGAGTCATAATTGACATTTGGCCTTTTTAGTAAATTCTTTTGTTCTCTGGTAGACAAGTGCTCCACTAAGGTAATGTGGTACCCTTTAAGGTGAACTCCTGTCATAGATCCAGGGGGCCGTGGTGTCGTTGCCTTTGATTTGTTTGCCCAATAGGATTGTCTGTCTTTTTCAAGTCTTGAGGCTATTAACTCTTCACGATAGATTTCTTGAGACATATGGAAATCATAGACTTGATCAGCTTTGAGAGTGTCATGTCCATATTCATAGGCTAGTGCGGTTTGGGTGATATGTGTATCAATTAATTGGTAAGTAGACATGTCTTTGAATTTGAAAGGATCCCCTGGTTTCATGCCATTTAGATCCATTGTAAGGACCGGGATATCCTCTTCATCTGCCGGGGAAAGTGTCTCCGACTGAGCGACTTGGCTCATTTTTTTCATGAGTTGTGGAATTGTTGAGGGATCCGATTTGTAACGGGTTAGTGTGTCCCTCGCAATTTGTAAAATCTCATCGAGTCCTTGTGTGGGGACTTCGTGATCTCCGGCCATCATGCGGACTTCATAGCCGGGTTCTTCGTTAATGAGAGTTTTGAGATTCTCGTACATTTTGATGCGATTTTCCAGTTGTTGTATAGCATCCAGGCCGTCTGTGGGCACTTCCGGAGCTAGTTTAAAATATGCGTGTCTCCCTTGATCTCGACCCAGGGTCTTCAAGTTGTCTTGAATTTGTTGCCTGAAGGCTGCTCTGCTGATGTCACCTGATAATTTCATGAAGGTGAGTTTGCCTTTTGAGGTTGTCGGTTTGTTGTCCCTTGTGGCGGGTTTTGTGGGCGTGGTCTTTACGGTTTTGGTTTGTATAGTTTCGGTTGGCCGCGCCTTGGTCTCGAGTTTTGTATTGGTTGTTGTAGTCTCGATTATTGCTTTTTTGCTCGGTGCGGTTTCGGTTGTTGCTTTTTCCGTGGGGAGAATTTCAGGGTTTGTTGAAATTTGATTGTGAGTTTCCACTTGTGGGCGTGGTTTGGTAGTATGTTTGTGATTTACTGCCACGGTTGTACCGTCTGCAGGATCACTTGTATTGGGGCCTTTTGTGATTGGCTTTGTGGCGGCGAGATTGTGTACTGTCTCGGCCGTAATGTCTTCCTTTTGCACCAGAACCATGGCCTCGGGGGGGAGATTGCTGGGCGAAGAGTCTGTATATTGAAATTGCTGTGGCTCTTGGGCGGCCATTTCTACTCCTTTTTCATGGGTTATGTCCGAATTAGGAGGTATGATTGTTGAGGGGTGACCATTGGGGTCACTTTCACCATTGTGGTCTTCAGTTTGTAGTACTGGTATAGTGTTGTTTGCCGTTTGAATTGTTGTGTTGGCGGTGAGATTTTGTATGTCATCGACCGCGACCTCTTGCGGTGGCACCAGAATCAAGGCCTCGGAAGGGAGATTGCTGGGCGTAGGGTCCGATTGTTGGAATGCCTGTGGCTTTTGTGTGGCCATATTGTTTGAATTGTTTGGAACTTTGAGTTGTGTGTCCATATTGTTTGTAGTGTCGAGAGGACGGTGATCAGCCGTCTCGTTTGACTTTGTGACGTTCGGGGTTTGAGCCGTTGAAATGATGACTGGGGTAGCTAATCGAGCTTTAGGTTGAACTGTATTGGATTGCTTCAGGTCATAGGTTATCTGATTGTGGACTGTTTGTAGCTCCTTTGTAATTGTGTTCCAATCATCGATTTTGGACATTAAAGGCACATTGTTGCTTGCCGTTAGAGGGTGTAGTCGGGTTTGGCATTGTTGGAGACGTGCTTGTAGAGCAGTCAGTTCTTGAAGAATGTCTGCGAGACATTCTAATTCCGGATCTTTTTGTAGGTCTGCCATGTCGGGGTGTGTCCCTTGTGAGTTGTAATGGTAGAAATCCGGTTGAAAGTGATTGTATTGTAGTTCGGGGTTGTTCCCTTGTGAGTTGTAGGACTTGGTTGCAGCAATTATCCGAAGGATAAATCTCTGTGTATGTTGGGGGTGGTCCCTTGTGAGAACACAGATAATAATTTCTCTGTGAGAACCTTATTATTGTATTTGTTGGTTGTTGTCCAGTTGTAATTTTGTATTTGTGATGGTCAGGGTGTATCCCTTGTGAGAATGAAGTCGATCGCAACGCCTCTGTGAGACAGTTACGACGGCTTGAGGGTGTGGTGCCCTCCTTAATATGAGCGAAAATAAACTCTCTGTGAGAAATTTATGATCGTCATGCGGGTGGTGGTTCCCTTGTGAGTGCTGCAAAAGAAAATGTCAGTCGTAAAACCTCTGTGAGGATTCTACTATGACCTGAGAGGTGAGTTGCCCTCTCAAATGTGACGGAAATATAAACTCTCTGTGAGAAATTTATATTCGTCAAGTGGGTGTAGGTTCCCTTGTGAGTTGTAAGGTCAAGCGCAACTCTCTGTGAGAAATTACGATGCCTTGAGAGGTTAGTTGTCCTCTAAAATATGACTGAAAATAAACTCTCTGTGAGAAATCTATAATCGTCAAATGAGGGAGGGTCCCTTGTGAGTTGTATTGTGAGTTGTATTGTGAGTTGTATTTTGAGTTGTATGGGATCCCTCCTCAAGTCCGGTTTGTAGTATAATATGTAAAATCTCTGTGAGAAATTTACAATTATATTTCCTCTTTTGTTTGTAGAAAATATGATATATTCTGTGAATAATATCAAATTTAAATAGCGTTTGTACTATTTGTGAGGATTGTCCGGATTGGAAAATAATAAAGAAAAAGCTGTGCTTATTTCTCAAAATTTTCTGATTGTTGTACTGATTGTTGAAGTGCCTGGCCAGGACTTATGGGGGAAAAATCAGTAGTTTCAATCCAGTTTGTTAGTTGAGATTGTGGTTGTGATTGTGGTCCGTTTCATCGGTTTTGTCGGTATTTTGAACGGTACCAGGCTTTACATTGTTTGCAGGGTAAAGCGAGTGCTGAAACGTGTTATTCCGTATAGGAATAGACAATGAGAACTCCCATAACCCACTGTGTGGAATTATGAGTGAGTGAAAAATGATGGAAAAATATGGAAGAAATAAATTATGCTTCCTTCTCGTCCAAGTAATTTCTGAGTTCTGTCTCTTTATTTCACTTCAATGCACTGAGGCTAGTATTTGTTATTGGTTGAGATCAATGATATAGTGATTGAATGTTAAAACAAAGAATTGCATAGTATGTACTTGTATGTACTTGTGTGTGTGTGAGTTGGTGTGGATTGTGTGGAGTGTAAGTTTTTATTGAGGTCAGAGTAATAAAAACTCTCCTCTTCTCCGTTTGTGTTGAGTTAAATGGGAGAAGCTGTCCCAATGTTAAAGATAGGAATGGGTGATTTTAGTGTGCGACTAAAATCACTGCTGTGACAAATAATATTCAAGAATATTATTTGTAGTGCTGAGGAAATAATCCTGTCTCAGCGTGTTGGTTTGTGTGTGTATGTGTATGCATTGTACTGCGTACATTGGTTGTGTACTATATATATATGTGTGTATGGGATGGTATGTGAGTATATATATAGGGAATAATAAAGAATTCCAGGGCCACAGCTCTGTTCTATTTTTGTCACCAGATAAACTATATTTGTAAAATCTTTATTTTTCAAGTTGTGATTTCCTTTTTGGTTTTAAAATTACAGTTCGTTTTCAGACAAGGCCGGAAGTCGAGCAAATTAGGTAGTTATGTTATGTAGGTAGATCTAATTTCAAATTTTGTACGTTCCGATACCAAATTCGTTCCTAAACGTACCTAAACGCTCCTTGCTAATTGTTAAAGTAATTCTCTTTGATTGTTGAATGAATAGATTTTTAAGATTAGTGCTCGATAACACTCTTCCGCCAGTCTACCTGTCTACCTACGTCGTCAAAACTCAAGTTTGTCGTTGATTGTATTTGCAGTTTCTTGTGGCGATTCTTTCATCTGATTGTTGCCTCTTTTACGGGTAAGGTCAAAGGTAAAGTTTAGAAATTAGTTTTATAATTGTAATTAATTAATATTTATATCAGTGCATACCCAGCAAACCACGTTAGGCAAATAATAGTCAGATAATGGTTGGACCACTGGTCCCGATTTGAGGTGGCAGAAAGTTGGAAATGTCGCCGCGAACACTAGTGGCCGGACTATGATAAAATACCAGCGGCCCAACGGTGGAACGTCAATGGGCCGCTGATTATCCTACACCGCTTGATTGCTTTGCCAACAATTGTCTGCCATATATTCGACCGCTACCCATCCAATAGCCACCCAACATCAGACTTTTATCCACTCAAATACATATTTTTAACGGGCTAGTATCCACCCGTTTCCCTTACTCCCCTTTCACCCTTCCTAAATGCCATGAAAAATCATAAATTCATCCATTCACATCAAGCACTGTTTCAATACTGTTGCAAAAACATTGTTTAATGATTATTATTAACTTAGTGTGAAACTAAATTATCAGTTTAGCACAAAATTCGTGTAGTACGGTAAAAGGCGCCAAAAATTGGCTTGAGAATGAGTTACATTAACTGGAACCTATTTAACCGGTGCCACACACAGAAAAAACATTAAAGTATCTAAGCCTAAGAAAAAACTTAAATATACAATTCACTTTAGGTCTTAGGTGGGATTTGGATAAACTTCCCCAAGCTTTGATGTTAGAGTAAAGTATATAACTTTCAACCGTCATTCAAGAAATTAAGAACTTCTGTAGTTTAAATAAATTAGCTAATGCGAGTAGAGTAAACTATGTTTTCTATTTCAAGTTGCAAGTATTTAGTAGTAGCCTCGCAGTCCGTAGCACCACGTTTAAGAGAACTTAAGTTTTGTTGCCGCTTTTAAACTAACTAGTACGGTGAGTTACCACACAATCAAAGGAAGATTTTATTCCGCACACACTGCATAGGTGATGAACTACCGTAAAAGTAATATTTAAGTAATTAGAATACAGCCTGACGTTGCAATGACCAGATTTTGCTGCTAAAAGTTCTTAAAATTTCTAAAATATTTAGACTTTAGCTAACAGTTTCGGAATTTCAACGGTATCATGAGCCATGCCGAAGTCTAACACGACACTACAGAACTACACTATTACTTTTACTACTATGCTGCATACACACACACTGCAAAGGCAGAGATTTTGGAGCGTTCACAAATGAAGCCACCTTTAGGGTAGGTAGGTGGGTCCGAAAAGTAGCGATTTTCATAAGGCCTAGCGTAGATGACGAAAGGGGGGTGGGTCAAAAAATGGACGCAATGCGATGACGCCGTTTGTGCACGCTCCGAAAAGCCATCTAGCGTAAAGATTTTCCACTTCCCAATCTTCATCCTTCCACCGCGTCACTTTCCAATGTGAGCATGCAGTGCAGTTAGTCGTAAAATAAGAAAACTCCACCAGTGGTTTATTGGTGGAATTGAAGTGGGAAGAGTAGCATTTGTTACGGACATTAAAAGGACAATCGGCCAACATAAAATGCCTCCTCAGGGCCAACGGACGTTTTGTAATCCCGGGCCACTAGTTTTTGGACTTTGAAAACAGACTGTTATCCATGGCCAACCCTTTTCCGACCAGCCACTCATAATCTGACCAAAAACGTACTTTTATTTGCCTTCTGTGGTTTGCTGGGTACTTTATTCTCATCTATGGGCTTAGTTTGGAATTGATTGAAGTATTTTTACCTACGTATGAAGTACCGACCAAAATTAGGGAGACGAAATTCCGTATTCTGTATTAGTATTAAATAAAGCTACTACAAATCGAAGCCAGGTCTTCAGCATCAAGTAGAGAGGCCACGTAGTGGAAGTGACGGCTGGCTGTATAAGTTACTATGAAAGCAAAGTCTCTGCCATATCATTTATGCTATTTGGTTCATTTTAAACCGCTGAATTAAAATAAAAGTTAAATCATTAATGTAATGTCTCCATTTATTAGACGGTGGTAGTTTGACTGGTGTTGCTAAGCGGATCCAGTTTAGAAATTACTTAAATACAAAAAAAATATTTTTCCTACGTATCTACATAGGTAATTTACCGGAATTTTTTTATGTCATGATTTAAAGTAAGTGTTGTAGTGCCATCTGCAGCAGCCTATATGTATTGTATTTTTATGTCGACTTATGAATTTTCTGTGAGTTGTGAGTACCTACCTATTTTAAATGGCCTTATTGTGTGTGCGGTAGGTGATTTTCGTATGTAATTTGAATTCCATTTGATTACATAGAAACGTTCGAGTGTAATTTAAGTCGTAGAAGGATTTTCCTGTTATTTAGGATAGAAAGTTCCTAGGAACGCAGTTTTGTACGAAAATAATACGTATTTTGGCGTCTTGTGGTCTGTGTGTTGAGAAGTGGGGGCCTTGGTTAGAATCAGTCGCAAGGAACGAAAGCATGAGACAACACACAGGATCAGCCGCTAGTGACATCGGTCGATTAATTTAATTGCTTGAATATTGTTGGGTTTTGACGTTTACGACCTGCCACGGTCACCGAAATTATTGTATCAATTGAGAAGTGCAGTGAAGAAATAAATATCGGTAATACATGTTTAAAATTAATCCATTTCTGTGTGTTTTGCGACTCCTGTGGTTGTCAGCCTGGTTGTGATTTAGTGCTGGACTTTTTTCTAAATCACATTCGACGAGCGTTTACGGCATTGTCTATTTACACGGCAATAACTTGATATTGTGTAATTATTGTATGATATATTGCTCGTTCGTATCATTCCTATCATCTTTGCTTGCATGAAATTATTGCATGGGCCTTCGGTAGCAAATGTCCTGTAGGTTTGGTACTGTACTGCGTAGCAATATTCCGAGTAGCAAATGTCCTACAACCCCTAAAACTATTCGTAATATAATGTTTCGTAATTCTAATGTTAATAATAACATGTGTTTTTAACATTGTTTTTTTTTTGTTCACTAACTAGTTCCACTCCGTTGTTCACAGAATGACTTCAAATTCAGCTAAAGAACTTACTATAATGAAAATTAAAACGGATGTGAAGTTGAGTAACACTGATGACGATAACATCGCTGGTTCAGCTTCTGCCACATCCGAATCGGTTATTCCTGAGGATGATGCTAATACTTTGAGTGGCGTATTCACAATTGACGTGAGTGATTTTGAATTTTAAGTAATACACTCAAGGACAACGTATATTATATGTAATGTCACAAATTAAAGTGTTTAAATCCTCAAATCCAATCAAAATTTATTCATTTTATACTACACACGAATTTGGCTGTATAATAAAACCCATCAACACATATTTAAAAATGATTTATTTTGTCTACCACGCAGATTCTTCCAGAAATATTTGACAACCTGGGCATTCTGAGTACAAAAGATTTGCTCAATTTCCGCCTAGTGAGTCGATCTTGGAGAGACGCAGCCACGTCAGTCCTTCTTAAACAAAATGTATGCCGAATAATTCTGGACTACCGTGAACTTACTGTCGATGAGGATAAGGGTGGCAACGCAGTTGCTCAAGCTAATCTCGATGAGATGGACCCCAACGAGAATCATTACCAAAGTTTTCTACGTAGTGACCGATATTTCAATGTGTACCAACCCAGAAGCGTTCTCTCGGACCTGTCTCAACTAATCTCCACTTCTCCAAAATTTCCATCTACCAGCATTTGCTTCTATAATTTCTGTCCAGCTGATTTCAACCATGAGAGTCAGCAGGATCTAATCCACTTCTTTTCCCTCTATGGGAAGAAAATCAAGAAACTCTCGCTGAGCTGCACAATTTCTGAAAAAGCCCTTAAAAATTTGCTGCACGTCCATTTGCCTCATTTGAATTGTTTAAATCTTAGAGATCTGGACAATTTATTGTTGGAAGACGAGGAGGAAGAAAGTGAAATGCAAGTTTGTCTCCCTCCGCCGCCATTAGGACTTGAACTAGACGAGATTTTGCTGAATAAGCTGAATTCAGATTCAACATCTTTAGAGAACTATTTCAGCTTTTTGAAAGAACTTATTGAAGTTTCACCATGCTTGGCTGCTATTCGAAATGTGGATGTCACAATTCTCCAAGTTTTGCTTGACATGGGAAAAGTTCATCTTATTAAAGAAATATATGTCCATTCCTTTTTGCATCACTTGTCCACAATTCAACAATTTACAAACATTCTCACGGTTAAGATTTTAAAGGATAAGCTCCCAAGTTTCAAGCTAACCACAATAGCAGTTCGGCCTAGAGATTTTAGAAACAAGAACACGTTTGACATCATGTTGACTTTTCTCAATATAATTTTGAGTTCAAGTAAGGATTCGCTAAAAGTTCTTGAACTGCAGATGACTCCACTAAGCCACCTCTTTAATGTTTGTGTCCCCCCACTTCCTCATTTAGAACTTCTTTATTTGGGAAATGGGAATTACGAGAGCTGCCCAACCACCCGATTTCATTTCCTAGGAGATGTGATAAGGCGAGCAGTACGAGCTGGAAAAGTTACTCCCACTCAGTTGGCTTTGGAAGTTGATGCATTGTCTTTCCAAAATCCAGAACGGAACCGTATTATTCCAGCCAATTATTTTCCACGGCTCCGCCAAGTGTCTTTTGATCACAGTCAGAACGTGATAAATGGCTCCGACAATTTGCCGGAATTTTTTTCGCTGGAGCGTCTTGCGTCAGACGGAGTGACTAGAATCCCTGGTGACACTCTCTTAACAGTGACCACTTTGAGCTTGAGTAAAGGTTGGGATATCTCCGGCATATCTCGCGTATTCCCCAATGTTGTGAATTTAGATTTGAGCGTTAAAAGCTCCGACATTCTCCCAAATTGGGTCTGGACAGCGTTTTTAAAACTCGAGAAATTTGAAATAACTGCAATGGGCCATGACTGGAATACAAATGCCGTTGACAGTTTCTTCACAGGAATTTCTCATGAGTTGTGTGCCACAATATTTGATAATGATGCAACTACTACTATCGTAGAGTCCAGTTCTGCGCACGTTCTTGAGCGGACTCAGCCGTACATCGGGGACTGTATGAGTAAGTTTACTTCCTGGGGATTATTCGTATAATACGAATGATTTGTATCTTGAACTTTGCATTCTTATTTTGGGTAATTAATTCAGCTAAATGGCCATGCAAATATTTGTGTATTTACTTATACGTTGTTACTATTTAACAGATTTAAAGAAATTGAAAATCAATTTTTTGGAGAAACTGAGCTCGGGGTTTGCAACCAAAGTAACGGCTGCTCATGGATTTCAGCAAGTTGTTCACCGGACAAAAATCATATTTTCTTTTAAAGCAGGAAGATTGAGCAAGAAAGAAATCGAAGGTAGGTACTTGCTTCCTTGTGAAAATCAACATTATTTTTATTTTGCATTACTTAAGTGTTTTAAAGTAATCCACCGAGTTTCCAGTTAACTAAAAGTGCTAACATTATACATTTAATATAAAATAAATTTCAGAAACACGCCAAAATCTGGATGCTGTTGCTGACTACGTTAAGCTGGAGATGGAAGGAATAATTAGGAGCAGCTGCAGTTTATCCTGGAAAAGTCAGATTTCGAAGCCGAATGAATTTACAGACGTATGAGTAACTAATCGTAAGAATAACAATAGATATAATAATATAATTAATTTTTAGGAAAATTGACTATGGAGAAACGTTTGAGGTGGACGGTTGAGAAATCTTCAATTGGATTAGCAGAAGATGCCAGGGAACGAAATATGAAATAATTAATGATGAAATAGCGTTAAATTATTTACGAATTGAAATTATTAATTGCAATAAACGGATATCACTATAGGAAAAATGCTTCTGAAACGACTGGGGAAATTTTTTTGAATTATTGTTTTCTGATTTAAGTTAAGTATAACATGAATAAAAGCTATGATTTGCATAATGGAACATAATTTATTGAATAATGAATTAATTTACAGCAAATTTTAGCAAAATTTCTCGCCATCAACAGTTAGTACAGTTAATAGTTAACAGTTAATCAACAGTTAATACACCAAAAGTATTAGGCATCGCGTTAAAATTAACTAACAAATTCAGCTTTCGAATTTATTTGTAAACCACATGGGGATGTACACGTAGAAAAACAAACTGTGCCCAAGACCCAGTCATGAACGCTTACAAAAATAAGGGGAAATTTACTACGGAGTTGTTAGTTTGTGCTGTTAATCTGACATCGAAGTCGACAACAACAGCAAGGGTTCACAATAAATTCATCTGTAGGAATTTAAACATACTGTTGTGATATTACTTACATAACTAGTTATTCAAAAAAAGGGTCGTAGGACAACGTCTCCCTGGACATTTTCCCCCTGGACACTTTACCCCCAGACAATTTCCCCCCGGTCATTTTTCCCCTTGACACTTTCCCCCTGATAAGTAACAATGGACATTTTTCCCCCAAACTCGTATTTATGTTAGAGTGCAAAGTGTTGTAAGATGAAGTGATGCTTTGTGAAACGTTGGGTTATAATAGGAATATTATGTGTTTTAATTTTATTCTCGCTGAATGTATATTATCTCACACATTTTATGCAAAATATACTTACTGCAAGCTTGGAATTAATTAAAATGCATAAATTCTGAATTGGTAACTAAAAAAGTTTAGAAAATAAAGGTAAGTAGTTTAAACCATAATAAAATTGTAAACATTGAAGTTAGTAGTAAAATTACACTGTGTGTACTATACTATTTTTCAATACGGCTAAAACTTCCTTACATGATTATATCCTGACATCGTATAAAAACCCCTTCGAATGCGATTTTTCTCCCACCAGACACTGTTTTAATTATTTCTAAAACCATTGGAATTTCTACTAAAATACTCAGAAATAATAATTTTAGGACAGTGAAACTGCTTTGAGTTCTTGATGGAGACTGATAAAATAAAATTTTAACCGAAGCGGATTTGTGTAAAAGCATTTTTTTGCCGGTCCAATTAGCACACATAGTCATTCAAAGTACGCAAATTTAAGTAGATTTGTAGATAGCAGAACATTAAAATTTGCATATTGATTAGTAAGCAAATTGTGAAATAATACTCAAGACCAGATCCTAATCCTATAGCTTACAACATTGCGCTATCTTCTCAAAGTATGCACCTTTACACGATACTGAACTAGGTACCACATACCAGTTGCTGCATTTTAGTACTGGGGGGAAAATGTCCATTGTTACTTATCGGGGGAAAGTGTCCAGGGGAAAATGACCGGGGGGAAAATGTCTGGGGGTAACATGTCTGGGGGAAAATGTCCAGGGAGACTTTGTCCGATTACCAAAAAAAGTATTCAAGAAAATCAGCCGTATGAATTAGTGAAATGTATTTATATAAATCGAAATTATTAATGGAGCTGATAAATGATAAATTCGTCAGTCCTTCTCGTGAACAATCTGGACGAAAGGCTTGATGGATCCAAGACACACTTTCTCAGTATGACCATCGTCATTTTCATCATCTGAATCCTCATCAGAACTATCTTCCCAGTCATCGCGAGCTAAAAATAAAAACAAAACACGAAATTGATTAATTATTACCCATAGTATCACCTGATCTTAATGCTACTCACGACATAATGCTATAAAGGTACCCGAACCCAAACCCAATGAATACGTTTACATGTCCTTGTTAATGCCACGCCACTTAAGTATAAATAATCAATACTGCATAATTATTTACAGTGGTAGTAGTAATACATTTAATACGATGCCGATGAATAACATAATTTATGCATCAATTGAGTTTAAAAACTGAGGTGAAGTTAGAGGGTACCTTCATATCGGCCAAACTTGCTTGGGTTGTAGGAAATAATAAATTTTGTGTTCAGCATTTTCGCAAAGGCATAGTTTCCAGTCACACGAGATGCAAATTCAGTAGACACTTTCCCCGAAAACTTTAATTTTAACTCCTTTAAATCTGTAAAAGATATATAATGGAAAAATATATATCAAAATAATGCAACGTTGACTGATCATATATAAAGCAATTTTTGAAAATTAGCGAAAGTTAAGCGTTACACATAAATAGTGTAACAAATAGTTAACAAATTTTACTTACTTCGTAAGTCACAGACTGAAGGGGTTACTCTCATAAACTTGATCGCAACTGGGTTATCCATTTCCTCTGGAAGCTCTGTGATTCGAAATTTTCTGCACAACCCGAGAGGAAATCCCGTAAAAAATTTGTCCACCAGCAGACTCAGCTCAACTTTCTCAACAACATTAGTTTTGAAGCTCTTGTTACTTGAAATGTCATAAATTTCCATGAACTCTACTTTGGGACACATAGCCCACAAGGAACTTCCAAGATTGGTGACTTCGCCACACTGGATTTTTAAAATCCGAATATTCGGAAATATTGCCACGGATATTGCTGCAGTTACTCGTTTATCAGCATGCAGAGAATCAGTATCAAATCGCTCATCTTTCTCAATTTCTAAATTGTCAACTTCAGGAAAGCAGTCCGAACCAGTTTTATTATTCTGGTCTTTAAATTTGAAAAAGCTCATAAGGTTAGCTTCGGTAAGTTGCTCGCCTCGAGGATTTAAGAGGACTTTCGATAATTTGGAAAAGTACTCTTTGGCAGAGATGTTGTCTTCAAACTTAAAAACAATTGCCCTTAGTTCGTCAATGCCACGTAAATTACCACGTTTTTTGTAGAAACCATTCAATTTTATGGATTTTAAATTTTTCATTGGTGGGATTTTTAACTGTGGTTCCCAGACGGATGAGTTGTAACTGAAACAAAGCTCCAGATTTTGTACTGTGTCTTTCAAAGAGTCAATGAAAGCAGTAAAGGAGGATGTATCCCTGGGACACGAAGTAAAAGCCCGATTCATGTCCAAAATTACACTTGTTATTTTCGGACTTATTTCCAGAAAATTTGAAATAAGGCCAGGGAAATCTGAAGTTTGCGTTTCGAAATATTCATATTTGAAACTTCTAATAAGGTGTCCTTTTCCTTCGCTTAGGATATTTGGTAGCGTATCTAGCGTCACATTTTCGATACGACTTAATTTTGAAGAGGATAGCAAAATATGTATGATTTTGCGAATAGTGGCTTTCTCAGAATCCGAATCAAAAGGATTTAGCCAGATATTATCAAAAGTAACAGACTCCAATGCAAATGATTTTGAAACATTATTCAAATCATTTAATCCACAGTCACCTTCTCTAACTAGCTGTACAAATTCTGCGTGTTTGAGATCAATACACTCCAAATCTGGTGCATAAATCAACAAAATATCCAGCAAAACTTTTCGACTCATTTGACCAACAGGATAAAATGATTTTATCTTTTTTCCATGATGTTTAAAAAACAGCAATAAATCCGGATAGTCAGTGTAACGTTCCAGGCGGTTGCGTGAAGAATGTATATAAAAAGTAGATGCTGGAAATTTTGGAGACTTTGAAATTAAATCCGTTAGTTGGCTGAGTGTCTTCCTATTCAAACTCATACTAATGCCGCTGAGTTTGTAAACACAATACTTGTCTGGATTATTGTCATACAAGTTTATTAGAACCAAATCAATGTAGCAAGCATCTCGTTGCAGCAGAGTTGTGGTGGCAGCATCTCTCCAACTTTTATTTACAAGCCGGAAGTTCAGTAGGTCCTCAGTTCTGATCCAGGAGCTGCTAAAAATTAGTCCTAGTTCCTGTAGCACAGCATAAAATATGGATTAATTTATTTACTGTTGCTAGTTACACTGTATGTTGTAAAAATATTAATTTACTTTTTTTGTTAGTTTGTAAATGAAATCCACACGCCAAACTTACATCTTCGCCTAATACATTGGTGGTCTTCGTTTGTAATTCATCATCCGCACCTTTAGACAGTGAGCCCTTTTCGTTGATTTTCATTTTCTTACTTGTCCCTGCCTTAGTCTTAGGAGTATGTAAGGAATCCATAAAATTGCCGAGGACAGATACTTCACCACTCTGCTACCGAGTAATTAGCTGAGTCGTATATAATGTATCAACAAAAAATAACTATTAAAAATGCTTCCTGTTTATTTTTTTAAGTTTCTTAACTATTTTACAAGTTTGAACTACTTGTTTTCAACGATTCCAACATGATACAAATGCCAAGCTTCTCATTCGAGTTTAATAGACTATGCACCAAAACAAAGACCAATGTTGTGTAGTATCTTCACCACTTAATTCAACTAAAACATGATATACCAAATTAACAAAATAAAATAACTAACCAAAGTTTTGTACAAGTTATAATATTTTTCGAAATGTTAAAGTTAATTTTCATAATTTGAAAATTCCGCAAATAATGTTATAGAGGAATGCGTTACGCATCGAATAAAAAAAGTTAGATCAAAATCGGCTTGGTTTTGAGTCTTTTTTCAAAATTTTGAAATTATCCTCTAAAATTTTTTGAAATTTTGAAATTTTTAAAAATAATGTTTTAGATACATAATATGTATCTAAAACATATTATGTTGCGCAGCGATTACAAAAAACTAGATCCAAATCAGTTGAGTTTTGTAAAAGTTAGTTTTTCCCGAAAAATGATGTTATATGAGACAAGTATACTGTGCATCCGTTAAAAAATACTAAATCAAAATCGGCTTGTAAATCACTGACATGTGAGTAAGTGACAGATCCCCAAAAATACCTACTTGCCCATTGATTAGGTGTTAGGAAACCCAGGAGTTTTTCCAAAAAACAAAAACGGTTATACGTTCAACGTTACCTCAAGTATAATCTTAAGAATTTATAAATTTTATGCAATTTCGTCACCTAACTGTTTTTGGCTCTCTGACCCTCCCTGAAGCTACTCTTATGTCATATGTTTCAACAGACAATAAAAATAATGATGTGAAAAAATTTCAAAATAAACTGAGAACTGCAATGCAATTGGAGATTGAACAATAAAAGCTAGGATTTTTTAATGTTTAATATAATATAGTTCTTACCTTTTTGAAATGTTAAACTGAAAGTTAAATGAAAGACAATATTTGATTTTTGTTACTTTTGTTAATAGTAAATTCAAAGTCTCTATTTTCGGCCCTTCCGATCAGTAGGATGAATTTAGTCGTGAGCGTATCGCGGGTGTAGATGAGATCGCGATTATTGTGAATGTTGGGAAGACGATGGATCCTAATTCCTGATTTTCTTGATGATGACTGTTAGTTCGATGATCGGTTTCCAGTTTCGTTATCGGGAATCGGGATTCGGTCGGGATTGGGATCATGCTCTACTGCAGGCATAAAGATCAGGCATCGGTAAATAATGGGTAGATTATCTTGTCGAGGCGTCGAGAGTGTCGAGACTTGATTCTTGAAAATACTGCTTTCAAATTTGCCGCGCAATGGTGAAACGACCCAAGGAACGTGTTAGCAAATAATGCATTTCTTTATTTTTCATTCATTTCCGTATTCCGTAATTCCGTTTTCCTCCGTTATATACATTCCGTTCCAATTCCCAAGTCTTTCCAGGTTCCAGGTTTTCATAATTAAGTAATTAATTATTTTATAATGTATTTTCTCATTTCTCCCATCCTCCAATATAATATTAATATTAATATTGTTTTCAAACATTCAAAATTAAATACGAACTTTCCTAAATAACATACCAAATTACAAAGGTTTAGTTGATTAATTTAAATTAACATAGCGTGGGTACAGAAATACCCTTAATTGTACTGTAAGAAATATGTTGATTTAAAAGCTAAAAGAATTCGTTACAAAAAAAAAAGGTATAATAGTTGACAACAAAAATTACGTGATAAGGGGCTTTCTTGTAATAATGTCATCGAAAAATCCTAATTTTTAAGACCCTATGACCCGCCTGTCATCAGCTTAACCATTGCATAAATGGCTATCTTTAACATGGAATGTAATCAATACCCGAATACACCCATTCACCCTACAGACGATGGCGACGATATCATTTATGGACAGTCCCTAACTATGCCAGGGAAAACAAAGTATCGACGATAATTGTTGTAACGTATTTTCCTCTCTAAAGTTTTTTACTATTTTCCACATAGGCATTTTCCACCTGTGCATTTTCTACGCCGACATTTCCCTTTTCTACAATCTCGACCCGACAATTTTCTCCCAGCTCACTAGTCAGTACGGAGGAAATCCTCCTAGTATCAGTATTACATATTTCTTATATAAACAACCTAGGTGAGTAGTGATCATATACAAAAAAATATTCGTTTCAAAATAAAAATTCGCTCACCACAAGTCATGCAAAATGGTTTGCCTGGTAATTTTTATTAATTATTAATTATGCATACAGCTATCGATTTTAAAAAGTTGGCAACAGTGTCCCTGCCCTACCTCTGTCGCTACTGAAAATAGCATTACCGCAAGGGGAGCTTGCAAGAATAATGCTGGGCATTTTTTGGAGGGAAGGAGTCTAGCTCTCCTATCAATTTACTTGTGCGTACATACCAAAACTAATTACGTAGTGGGGAAGGGGGTAGGGCCATAACAGATTTTCAAATAACATTATTGCTGCAAGCTCCCAAGGGTCCCTTCAATCAATGAATCTACTCTACAAGCTATAAAAGTTAAAAGGACGTAATTTGTCTAGATTCACAAACTATGACTGACTGCGCATGCGCATTCGTCGCGATGCTGGATGCTCGACGAGGCAAAATCCCAATACGACAGCCAGGTATGAGGTATGACAGGAGCAGATGGAAAATTGGTGAAACGCGACGACTGAGATACGTCGTGGGCTTCAACATTCAGTAGGATAGCCGAGAAGCGTGAAAAGAAAGAAATTGACAGTCAGTCGCAGAAGCCATTGGAAGTTGCAACTTGGACTATTGTCTTTTCATTTTCAGTTACGTTAGGTTAGATATATACTGGCCCGGAGGGCCAGTATAGCATGGGGAAAAGAGCGGCAAACTTTAAACTTCAAATCTCGCCAGTTAAATTGTGATACGTTTTGTGATTGTGCACAGTCAAATTTCGCTAGTTTGTGTTTGTGACTTTGATAAACTCACAATCCAAAAGAACGATAATTGTTCTTTGTGAGCAACTTACAACACTAGACCTCCCCTACCTTTGCTCTGTCGCTACTGCAAATAGCGCAAGTGGAGCTTGCAAGAATAATGCGTGGCAGTTTTTGGAGGAGATGAGGGGTCTAGCTGCCCTATTCTTTTACATGTGCGTACATCCTAAAACTAATTACGTAGTGGGAAAGGGGGTATTGGGCCAAAGCAGATTTTTACATAACGTTATTATTGCAAGCTCCCAAGGGTTCTTTCACAGTATCTAAATGCTATTAAAAGCTGCAAAGACGTAATATTCTTTTTTTTACTTTTATAATATATTAGTGACTGTGCATGCGCTATCGTTCCGATGCCTGATAAGGCATGCAAGATCACAATACGACAGCTAATCGTAAGACAGAAGCAGTGGAAAATTTGGTGAAGTGAATACGCGACGACTGAAGAACGTCGGAGGCTTTAACATTTAGAAGAGTAGACGAGACCTGGAGCCCTGGAGCATGATTTAAGAAAGAAATTAACAGTCGAACAGAAGAAATGCAACGGGTAGGAAGGTGACCAGTAACACCAGAACTCCCAATTATTTCTATTTGTTTTCAGTTTTGTAAATTTGCGAAGTTAAGTAATTTGTAAACTTTATAAGCTGTAAGACAATGTGATTCAAATTCCGAAATCCCGTGTATTGAGATTTCTAATTTATTTGAGAAAATAGTAGGTTTCGAATTTTTAAGGAATTTCGTGTGGGCAGACTTGATCATATCCTTCGATTGTGTATTGTGGAGAATAGAATAAAGGCTAGTGAAACGTGGAATTGGAACTAGCTCATTCAGTTCGATATTCAACAGTGATCGTAACTGGTAATGTAATTCAGTTTCTATTTTAGTTTAATATTATTTGTTGTGCTCTGATCAGTCTTTTAATTTTTATGAATAATTACTTTGGTATTCAACTACGATTTAAAGTTTACTTCTGCATGGACATGACAACGACTTTGAGACATAAATGATTTTCATTTTTCATGAAAAATAAACCTGGTCCATCATTTCCTTGATTGGCCCGCTATTCACAAGAATAGAGAATCATTTCTAAATACCGAGTATTTAAAAGTAAATACTGTGCATTTGAAAATCATTTCAATTTTTTTCTATTCCAAGTAATGAATTGACTGAGGTGTTATTTGATGTTTGGTGGTTGTCCACATTCACATATGTATTGTAAATATTATTAATACATTCAAGGCAGATTCTAATTCTAAACCTGCTGGTTTCAAATCGTGTTTCACGACATTATGACGTCCTTGAAGGGAACTGCGATTAAGCGAGCAAGAACTAAGAAAGCTGAAGCTAAAGCCGAAAGTCTCAACACGCTATCTGATAAACCTGATGAGGATTTACCCATGTCGCCTGGAGATAAATTGTGTGAAGACGTAAGCTTTAACCCTTACCTTTATTAGTCAATAAATAGTTACACAACTAATACACTATTTATATGATACACACGTGCTATCTAAAAGTTAATAATATGTTAAATACAGTCCAACTCTGTCATCACTACTTTCTGAATTTAAAACTGCTTGGTTTTCATTCTTTACTCTGTTCTACTACAGGAGCTGACAATGATATTCAGCAGCTACTGGATCTCCACTCAGGACCTGCTCAACTTTCGGCTTGTGAATAAAAGTTGGAGAGATGCTGCGACGACAACTCTTCTTCAGCGAGATGCGTGTTACGTTACCATGAGTATTCCAACAGTTGACGCTGATGCTGGTGATATTGTTACGCCATGGAGCCTTGGAGATCAGAAGGAAACATGGAAAACTCCTCAACTTTTAACCGAATTGATGTCAAATTCGCCAAAGTTTCCAGTATCTAACTTTGGAATTCGATGCCATCTCACAGACTACGCTGACTCTCCAGATTTATTGTCATTTTTCAAACTTCACGGAGAGAAGGTTAAAAGCCTTAGTCATTTTGATGATATATCTCAGCAACGACTTTTGAATATTTGCTCTATTTATGCACCCAAATTGGAATGTTTGGATTTGAGTTGCCAAGGTTTTATGCGCGTGTATCTGGATGATGAAGACAACGACGACAGAATTCCGTCAAATTGGACTTCAAAACGTCTACCAATCAAATCTATAATTTTTGGACACGTTGGAGTTTATTATGAGGATTTTAACCCCGAAGCGTATCGAGGATTTCTCCACTTCCTGCTGTCCTCCCAGTCTAATTTGAGCCGTATTGATTTGAAGCTGGACCTGTTATACCTTGTTCTGCAAGAGGGAAAGGGGGATCTAATAACGAGTTTCTATTTCAAAGATGAGGATGGGAATGATCGTTCTATCAAACTTGTTAAGAAATTTCTTAAACTGAAGCCGAAACTCTCAAAGTTATCGTTGGATTTGAACAACTTTAACTTGTCTAAAAAGACGTTAGCTCCAATAAATGCATTAATAAGGTCATCTCAAAACACCTTAAGCGATTTAAAACTAGAATACTCTCGGATCGAAGAAGACGCCAAATTCAAAATTCCACCAATGAAACATCTAAAAAAATTAGTGCTCCACGGATCTATTGAGGATTCTGTAAATCCCGGAGAAGTATTTCATCTTTTTGAATTTGAACATGGAACTTTGGGCAAGAAATATTTCCCCAGTTTACTCAAAGTCATAATAAGCGTTGGATCATCAAGTATTAGAAAAAGTCTGGCATCTATCTTCCCTGATTCACCAGAAAATTGCTTCTCAAATGTTGACATTCTCATAACGGGTAGTACTAATAAGGACAAGAATTGGCTCAACAATTTTAAGCTTGACTTCACAATATTCGCGAAGGCTTTCCCAAATCTTCGTATGATAGAATTTGAGTGTAACCAAATTCGTCAGCTCAGGAGTTCCTTGTGGATGCTGCATTCGTTAGAATTCATTGAAATATTTAACATTTCAAACAACCGAAAAGCTCCAGCTGATTTTCGCTTGGTTCCTTTTGTGGACAAGTTCTTTACTGGATTTGGTATTGACGTGTGTCAGAAGTTGCGGACTAAGAAGCTCCCAAGTCACATGAATAATCCAAAGACATTCAAGTTTCTTCAAGTCAGACCATCCATCTGTGATTTACCAAGTTAGACTTTTCTAGAATTATTGATTTCAATTTTTTTTTCTAATATTATTATAATGGATGTTATGTTTTACTGATTGCTGCAATGCAATAATTGCAAGATTATTTATTGTTAACAGATCTGAAGGAATTGAAATTGAAGTTTTCAGCTGATTTCTCTGTTCAATTTGCATCTAAAGTAACCGCCGACTACGCATTTTCAAAAATGCCACATACTAAATTCATTGTTTCGTATGATCCAGACGAAATCAACAAAACTGCAGGTAAATTGATTAACTATATGTTATTATTTTTGATTTCGACTGCTGTGGAGGTTTGTGTAATAGTTGACCCCGTTAATGTCGTCCCTTTATTACTCACCCCCACATTACTCACCCCTACGTTAGTCACCCTTGCTTAAATCGTATGCATAATTAATGAATCTACAATGCTTGGCGTGCTTTAAAACTTTTATTTTTTAATTTAATTGTATGTTGGTAGACGAAGTTCCTAAACGCCGTAAACCGAGATCTCATGATTCTGACGAATCTAGCGATAGTGATGACAGTTTTCTAGAACAGGCCAGCGATAGCGATGACGACTACTGCAGATACTGGAATTATGGCAGGAAAGTCGGTGATGATAGTGGTGAGAATAGGAATGAAATACTTACTGAAAATAATGAATTATACTAAAACACAATGTGCCATTACAAAATATTGTGGTTAAGCTTTTTCATAGAACAATTTTAATTTCAGATGCAGACGAAGATGATGCGGAACTTCCAGTTGCTAAAATCGATGTAAAGGAGTACTCCGATGAGAGAGACAAGTACGAAGAAATGTGCTTTGGACCCATCAAACCATACGTTCAAATTGTTCGCGAAAAGCAGTACTAATAGTTGAAAATACAAAAAAGTAAGACAGGTATATAAAATCTTATATTAGTATTAGATTTTGGCGTAATGTTGTAATACAACTAACTTTAAAATTAACCATCTGCTCCATGCATTATACTTTATTACATACCGCAATAAACCATGTGAAGTATTTTTTTTTATTTCGTAGTTTCAAGTTTCAACTGAACCTCTACTATGAATTCTCCTGCTCAACAGCAATTCAACCCCAGCATAATTATGTATGAGCTGCTACGTACATGTTATCACTCATAGCTTGGTATTCTACATCTTAATGAATTAATTAATTACTTACCTACATTGCCTATTTAATTTCTTTAATGATAATCCTTCTAAGAATAATAGCGTTATAAATTCCCTGTTCGCGAGCTGCTATGATTAAGGTCAACCTATCAATAACCGGGGTGTCTATTTAATTACTAATATGTTTATTTTTGATTGACGCGATGCAAGTACAAATCATGTGGGGTAGACAGCTCTAAGCAACTGAATTATTGGTATTTGTACACCCGTAGGTTTGTTATTGTACGCATTTAGTTACTACCGTCTGATAATTTAAGTTTTTGTAAGATTAAGGACCTTAATTAATCTCAAATTAACTTTATTAATTATGAACCTCAAGAATCAAATATGAAATTAATTACTTTGACAAGAATGAAACTTATTTTGCTACGTAGATATTTCTGTTTATTATAATTATTACAGACCTGCTGTCTTTTCGAGTGGTATTGCTTATAAAATCTGTTTCCTTTATTATATAACAATACGATACGGCATTGATTCTTAACCGAAGATATTTAAATCGTCAATAGTTGGTGGCTATTTCCTGCCGTTGAGCTACATTTTTTATTTACGATTATGTCTAAACTAGATTTCGATAATAATATTTACTAATACATGTATGTGGTTTAAATTAATTCAGTATTCATTAAAATATTTTCCATTTTGCAACTCTAGATTTCAATTCATCGTTTACTTCAGATCATTGAAGAATAATTCATGTAAACATTTCTTAATCGTTTGACAAGAATTCTAACAGTTTTAATTTAGGTACTTATAATAATGTAGTTTACTGCGCAAAAATTTTCCTTAAATATTTATATTTTTAACTGCCTCAGTTACCGTAAATATTCAGTATTTTCCTACCAGCCCTAGAATGGCCGTTGATGGTCTGTTACACTCCCCTAAAATCATACCCTCCAACCTCCCATACCGTTAGTACCCGGGGGACCCCTCCAGAAAATTTTATTTAACATTGCGGGGTGGGACCCTCCCCCCGGACGGCCCAAGTCCTGCAATGTTAAAGCATAGGGCAAGTGGCGCCCGCTGCCGGTGGGGACCCCCCCCCCCCCAGCAACATTTGAGGTTGGAGGGTATGCCTAAAATCTTCGGTTAGGGTTTTGGTTTTTCTTATCATCCCCCAAAATCCAGCGTAGCTTCATATTGTCCTATGCTCAAAAAAGGCGCCGCTGAAGGTTTTCATTTTCCTACCCTCGCCGAAATGCCTCTTAATGGTCTGAAGTCTCCTACCCTCCTCAATAATCCGATCATCGCCCGCATTCATCGTGCATTATTCGTATGAAGCTCGTTGCAACATTAATAGTGCAAGATATTAGGATGCTGTGCGCTGTCGTTCCTCATGTGAAATTTTTGTAATTAGATCTTCGGTTTAAATACTGCATAACAATAGGCTTAAGCAAGTTAAAGTGAAACCACAAGTGGAATATAATTACACAATTCCATGGTTTGCATAATTTCTTTCCTTTATTTTACAACTAAAAATTATTTTGTAACCGGAGGCAAATTAATAGCGTTAGGTTAAAGCCTTAGCAAATATTAGCCGTAATTTTGACTGTCGACAACAGCAAACCATGAATTTCAGTTCCACTTCAGTTTCATAATAATTCGGTAATTTTACCCGCTATTCCTTTTTGCATATTATATTATTATTATTTATATTTAAATAGCTAAGTTTCATTGTACAAGGCCGCACAATTTTTGCCATTTCTATACATTTTTGTGAACTTCCCTTAATGAAGCCAGGAGATGTAAACTTGTACGTACCATACCAGGTAAACATCATTGGGGTTTTCCGTCAGTGCACAGTCGCGATCAAGCCAACAGTTACCACCTGCACGAGCTGTTCACTTAATGACTATTTGCATACTTTATGGGGGCGAATATGACGGGTGCGAGTAAAGCAAGGGTGCGAGTTGCGAGGGGTTGACCAATACCTGGGACCTGGGTGCAAGTGGGTGCGACTAATACACGAACCATTTACTTAATCACCTGCTAATGCAAAATATCTTATGGCTAGTACCCGTATTAACGTACCGCCAATTGCCTCTTTTGCCCAGCGTAAACTATAACTTCATATTTCAACCCTTAAGCCGTTAATACATAACAAGGGTGCGTCAATAAAGAAATTCCGGATACATCCGTAAAAGCGTAACTACTGCACCTCAAATTACATTTATAAAAGGGAAAAGTAAAATAAATTTTAAAATGCAAACACAAACTATGCATTTTATTTTTTTTCATAAATCTCATATTGGGAGTTTGCAAAACAACGTGTACGTAGTTCAATGAGGTTTCTAAACTAGGTAGTTACATAGTAACAAGTAAAATAATTTTTGTAGTTTGATTGCAATTAATGCTCATAATAAAATCATACTTATATCATACACATATTATTAGCAAATAGCTCACATTGAGAAACTGAATGCAAAAGACATTACTTAGCAGTTTCAGTAGAAAAGGTACTATACAGTAGATCACACATTAACATTAGTAACATTACGAACTATGTTTAAGCATTACAAACAGGCCAAAAGCACTACATGATCTTATACCATTAGCAGATATAAATCTATTGCAACCAATAAAAAGAGACCCAAGACAAACTTTACATAGGATATTAACTATTGTTACCATTATATAGCTAAATAGAAACTTTAGAAAATTTAATTTTTACAACATTCTTTAACAGTACGTTCATTAATGTCCGTACCCCAAGATTATTATTCAATTAATAATTAATATTCATCGTTATTAAGTTTACGTTTTACGTCCATTAATTTCATAAATACTTCGTCAAGTAAAGGACAGCGACATTCGGGACACGTGAACGCCCCACCTTCAGCCCAGTAGGGGTGAGCACAATTCTCGTGAAATGTGTGAGTGCACTTAAACAGGGTCATAGTGATCTCCTCCAGGAATTCCATTGCAACTAAGCAAATACTGCAAACCAGCGACCCTCCACCTTCCAAAGTAGCCAATTGCCTTCGACCAGTACGAATCATTAGTCTTGTATGAG
This sequence comes from Dicyrtomina minuta, assembly GCA_949802685.1. NCBI lineage: Eukaryota > Metazoa > Arthropoda > Collembola > Symphypleona > Dicyrtomidae > Dicyrtomina > Dicyrtomina minuta. Next base: position 170,139,526 of record OX461808.1, on the reverse strand, counting down.
TTGTGAACGAGTGGCACTCTCCGTACAGCTCGACTTTTCTTTCATAAACAGTCCGATGAACCTCCAGCGCATCATTATACTTACCCATCTTCCCCAGCACTTTTGCAATAGTACCCTCAGTTTTAATGGGTATTTTATGAATGAGCCCAAAAATACGTTGCTGCTTTTGAAGAAGGGTTCGCAGCACATCCACGGCTTCATTGTACTTCTTTAATGCTTCTAAGGAATTCGCAATTTGCTCAAGTGTATTCAAAGTGTCTTCATGGTCCGCCCCAAGAAAGGAGACTTGAAGGGCGTGTAGTATTTTGTTTTCACGCAAAGCCTCCTCGTATTCTTGTAGGTAGAAAAGTGCCAAATTAGTATGAGAGTGGACTTTTAATGTTTTCACATTACTCTGGCCCAGTATCTTCTTTCTCTTTTCGTACACAAGTCTGCTAATTTCGGAGACATTTTTGAATTGATCGAGCAAAATGTAGGAGGCAGCTATACGGAGTTTTGCATCAAGAGTGTTTAAATGATCTGGGCCCATGGAGTTAGCATCTTTGAATAGTGTTCAAGATTTATATACTCTGAACGAAATCAAATACTGGGGAACTTGTTCCGGTCAAAACTACCAAAGTGAAGCGGACAGAGCCAAAATTTTTTGTTGGTATGAAACGGAAGTGAATCCCTATCACAAAATTAACCCACTGAAGGTAGAGCTTCGCTCCATAGAGCCACACCCCATCATTCAGTACTACGATATGATTGTGGATCAAATGATATCCATGCTAAAATCTGAAACGGGTCACGGACTGTCTCACTCCACCGTGTACACTGACAGCGTCAAAACCACCTACCTGACCTCCTTTCGAGCTTCTTCAAGCAGCTTAGTAGACGACAATACACTCGACGAGTTTCGTTCTATTCCTCTCAAAATTAAAGCCGTAATGGGACTGACGAGCATGAGGAGTCTAACGTCGTCAGAACTTTTACAAGTCGGAGCCTACACTTCCGGGGGTCATTACTCCCTCCATTTAGATGCCCTAAAGGTATTCAGTGAAAACATGTCGGGAGAGCGCAATAGGATTTATTTGGATGGGGACCGGATGGCCACTTTCATGTTCTACTTGGGTGACGTAGAGAAAGGGGGAGGGACTTGTTTCCCTCAGTCTGGGATTGCTATCCAGCCCGTCAGGGGGTCCGCAGTTCTCTGGTTCAATTCGATGCGAAATGGGGGAGCGGATTATAGCTCTTGGCACGGAGCCTGTCCAGTTATTATCGGGGAAAAATGGATTGCTAACAAGTGGATACTGAGCTTGGACCAAATGTTTCACAAGGATTACCAGTGTGTCCCGGATCAAACCGCTCGTTTTGCACCCAAGATTAATAGGAAGAATCTTATTGATTTAGTCTAGATTTTTTTATTTACAGCTGCAATTTAATTTTGCTCTATACTCAGGGAAGGAAGGGGTAAAAAGTTTGCCTTGTTCCTAAACGTCATTGAGGGGTGCTCCTTAAGTAACACCCTTTATATATAAGTACCTACCGTATTTTCTCTAATAGTACGCGAGGGAAATGTGGTCCAGATTAAATAGTACGCGGGCCTCTCATAGTGCGCGGTGGTATAACGCTGGTAATCGGCAATAAATCCGATTTTGGTATGTTTTAATGAAATTTTAAAAATGAATTTAGGTCTGATTTTTTTTAGTTTGAACAGCACGCGGGGGGTCGAAGGTCGTGTTCGAATTGTACGCCGGGCGTACTTTTAAAGAAAATATATTTACCTATAAGAATAACATTTGTATGGAAGCTCAGAGCGCCCCATGAAATCCAATGTATTTTTCTGCAGTCGGCTGATACCTGCGAACTTACTGTTTACTAATAGCATAAACTGTATAGATATCAATCCTAATTTTGTTTTTTTTAACTTTACGGATAAAGTTTATACATAATAATATATACAATGTGCGGTGTGTGTGCACCTAAACTAACGGTACCCATGCAAAGTTTTAACTTATAGCTTTTAATACATTTTGGGTCATACAATGTGTTAAATAGTAACGAATAAAAGTAGAACTAGAATTTGTTTTCATTCAGGTGCGAAGTTTAAAAAATGTGAAACCAGAACTAAAGCACCAAGAACTGTAATCGTTACTTTAACATAGAAGCGATAAACATTTTTTCAAAAAGCCTTTAGACATATTTACGCTTCTATAACAAAACGATTGCATTCAATCTTACCGTGTGCAATTTCTAATAGGACACGGAATGAACAGAACGAAGGAGGCAGCTTAATAAATTTGTATATTGCTGAATATTAAATATAAGTAGGTTATAGTTAAAGTTAAAGGCACAAATACTTACTTTGGCTGCATAATACGTACTAGATCTACTAATTTTGGCATTAAGTGCAAAAGAGGGAAGGTACAACATATTTATTTGCCGAGTATAAAACAAAACATACGAGTAGTTGCCTTTACCCTATCCACCTATGAATAACTGCAGAATTGATGTATGACTTGCTGTCAATCCATCCGATTACATGCGAATTCAACCGGCGAAATGAGCTGTGTACATGATTACATGTATTAGCATGGGACGGATCCGATAACACTTTTATTGCACTTTTCATATTAAGCCTAAAACCACAATATTGATTGTCGATGCATCGCTATAATACATAGCCATTTTAAGCTAATAACAAAATACACTATTTAAACTTTTCAAGTATAAGTCCATAGAACCTTTCATAAATTTCAAAAACGCGTAATCGACGCATCTAGCATTTTACAAAAACATGAGAATAGACAATTTCGCACTTTTTAAAATCAATATGGTTGAACATTTGACACCTCTTAAATATATTTCGACTTTTCCTAAATCATGTAAATAGAGCATTCTGTACTTTTAAAAGCAAATTAATAGAACATTTAAAATTTTCCACAACAGAGTACGAAGTTTGTTTGACACTTTTAAAAACATGTACATAGATTATTTTACACTTAAAAGCCAAATTAAAAGATCATTTTGCACTTTTGATAACTGAGTAAGTAGTTTATTTTGCACTTTTCAAAATCGAGTAAGTAGAACATTTTGCACTTTTCAAAAATAAATAACAAGAACATTTTGCAATTTTTAATAACATGTAAGTAGAACATTTTGCACTTTTAAAAACCAAGTACACTTTTCAAACTCGAGTCACTAGAATATTTTGCAATTTACAAAACTTTGGAAGTGGAACATTTTGAGCTTCCCAAATTTAAGTAAATGGAACAATGTACACTTGAGATTGGCACTTCTTATTTCTTCTTCCGTCCTCGAGATTTTGTGATGGCAACTGCAGATGTCTGCTCCTCTTCGTCCACTTTCATGTCCACGTCAGGGGGAAGGTACTGTCTATAGTAATTTATCAGCTCTATATAATTTGCTTTTTCTTCCATTACTGCTTCTTAGATGTATTTTTGACGGCAACTCGGCGGTCCTAGTAGATTAAACAGACTCTCCTCCGGATTTTCCAAAAGTCGCCTGATGAAAACAAACAACGCGATGGCGCAAGTGTTGGGTTTGCTGCAGATTAAAAAAAATGACAAATTAAGAATTTACACTAGTTCGCACCGTATTGTTAATTACGTGTAGATGTTAATAACGACAGTCAAACATACACATTCTGAGCCAAAGGTTCATTTGTCTTAACATTTGGCATGACAATCTTAATTTTGCGATGATCCTTGTAGTGATCTTTAATCCGCCTGATCAGCCGATTGACGACATCGGTAAAACGGAGCGATGAAACAAAATAGGGCTGATATATAGCATATTCTTCCTTGCTTCCTTCCATTTACCAGTGCTGCTCAAATAGTGAATTATAGTGCTGAGTCCCAAATTCTGTGTCAGATATGATTGAAATTCTTAACAAAGTGAGATGGTGCCCTAGTTTGTTTTTCTCATTTGCTTCATAATAAATCGGGATAATCACTTGGTCGTAATCTCCGCTGTCAACAGCTTTTACAAATGCTGAATGCGCAAATGACGATTTGTCTGCTTTCAATTTTTTTCCTTTTTTACTATTAAAATGCTTGTTAACACTGTCGAATGCAAATGCGATGCAAATACGCAAATATGAAATAGTCTACATGATGCCTCCTCCAGAGATTCAAGTTCTCTGTTGTAACGCCAGCAAATACTTTTATGACTTTCTTCTTTCCCAACTGTACGGAGTCGACCTTGCGTCTCATATTACAGTCTGAATTAAGGAGATTTGCAAAAAAAACACCTGTGGAATTGCGTATCTAGAAAATGTAATTGAATTTCCTATCAGTTTTGGGGCGCAAGTTTTTAACTTAATGGGCGTTAAATAAGCAGGGACGAGTGACAACTGGCAGAAAAGTGTCAAAGGCGGAACAAAGTTTCGGAATATAAACGTTGCTTATTTGACCTTCCCCAGACGGGGGATTTGATAAAACAATAAATTTAGTGTTTAACTGTAGATAAATATGCAAGCTATAATATTCCTGGGCAACTTGTTTTATTTAACTAACTGTATTGACGGTACAGGCCTAAATAAAAGAGTAAACTATTGCAGTACTGAAATATAAGGAGAACGATAGACGAGGCGCATAACTTTCCTTTCTTTTTATATAGTATCGCCTTTAAAAAGGAGATGCCTACAATTTCCAATGTTGTTAATTTAAATATCTTAACGTTTGCACAAAAAAAACATAATATTTCTTTTATGTTAAAAATAAATAAAAAGTTAAAAATGCAGATGGCTTATAAAGTTAAATGTATGTAATATTTGTAAGTTAAAATTTATATTTTGTCTGATTTATTCATTAAAGAAAAATGTAAAGTACTAGCCGCGGCATCAGGCCGAAAGGTTGTTGTTATCAGCAAAACGTGCCCAATACTCGAGCAAGGCGCCGACGTTATAGTCCAATATGCCAAATTCTGTTTCTGCTGCCAGAATGTTTTGCATAACTTCGTTTCAAGGGCGTCTAATCTTCAAATTAGTAATTGCCTCACTTTTGTTAGACAAAAGCATATTTTAAATTAACTTGTGCAACAATCTACAGATTTTGTACGCCTGCAACATTAATTCCAACATTCGTAAATATTTACTAATATTTATATAAGCTAGGCAACTATAATATCTTTTGATGACTTCTATATTTAATGTAAAACATACAATCGCTTCTTACTGAACGCAGCACGACATTCACTAAAGGTGGCGTAGAGCATAATATCTCAAGGCGACATTTTTTCTAGCAAATTTTCGTAGATAGGCTTGAGACTATAGGCTATTTTCACGCCTTGTCGCAAAAACAGAGGTCCAATGTATTCCTTCATTGTACACGTTTGATTATCTTTTCGGATTGAAAATACCAGCTTGTTGAAAACGGCAATAGACCGTACCAATGGATCTCAAACGTCTACGTGTCCATGACTGCATTAACTGCATCGAGCTTCAACTGAATGTACGCTTTTGACACTAAATGAAAACTGTACAACAATCTTTCGCGTCCCAAAGTCAAAATTTTGGTAATGTATTTTAACATAATTTGCGAAAGAATTTGGTTAAAGTTTTCTTCTGGTCCAAATTCCATGATGAATGTTTAATGCAGTGCACAATAAACTTAAGACAGAAAAATAGTGTACCAGAGCACATAGTGGATAAGTGAAGAATGCAAATTAGAATTGGAAACGAGCATGGAGTTAAAGAAATTTGACACCGATTAACAGTTCCAGTGGCATGAGCAACTGACTTCAAACTTTGCTTTGTATCTCCATTTGCATCACGGCTCTGGCAAATTACAGCCTACTTTTTACTTAGTGGGCTGTTTCACTTGGCGAGGGCAAGACGTGCACTATAACTACAAATCTGTATCAAATATCTGTATTAATTTTGACTGTTGGAACTTGTAGATTATAATTTATATTGCATAACTATAATTTTTTTTAACGAAGACAAGGATTCTTTAGAGCTTTTGCTTAATTCTAATCAAGCATTAGAAAATTCCAAGCATTAATATTTTTTTGTACATATAAATCGTCTTCGTAAATTAAAATATGTACGCAGACTAATATAAATTATATATTGTATAACAAAAGAGGGACCTCCCAAGCTTCAGTTAGGCAATCAAGAAGGACAAGGCACAAGCAGATCTAATGCGGTTCAAGCAGACATTGTCCTGCAGGAAGGTAATAAATATTTTTACGACATTTAAGATAATAGTAATGTCTGAGCAATGAGTGACTTGTGCACTATATAACTACATTGAACTAACGATTTCTACATTTATTTTTAAGTAATGTAGAAGAACCACAGGCCTCCCAAGTTGCTTCAAATTCTCAAGACGGTGCGAACAATATTAAAACTATTGATGAAAAAGAATATGCTGTGCTGCAAAATGCTGTCCTGATTCCCCCCGCTGAAGCCGAAGTGGAAATTAAATCCATTGACCTAACAAATGAACCCAGCACACAATCGGAAGATGCTGATGACGAAACTGAAAACTCTGCGGCAGGCGAAAATGATACAACTGACTCTGACGTTCCAGGTCCAAGTCGGCATGGTAAATATTTTTTAATTTCTGCAATTATGAATGCTGTGTCTTAGCTGCCTATCCAAAATACATATAGTAATTCAAATTGCAGCCAAGCTTAAATCTTAACAGGTAGTCACTCCAAATTGCAAGGTTGTGATGAAGAAAGTAGTGTCGGACTCGGAACAACCGAAAAATAGAAAGATAATTCACATGCATGCAACTCCGATACGCCGCGCCTGTCCGTTATACGTTTTGGATCCGGATTCAGAGTCTCAGGAAGACAATTTGGAGATAAGGAATCTGCTAGAACGAAAAAGAAGGAATCGTCCTTCGACTTCGAATATGGAAGGAAACGCCGCCACGAACGAAATGGAACACAAAACGGAGGAGGAAATACTGGAGGGCTACAAACAAAGTTTGATTCGGCTGAAACGGAAGATACGATTATAGAGGGAAAAGTGGGCGAAGCGTGGAAAAAATACAGACTTGAACACAACGAGTTCGGAGAAAGACGAGCCAAGCAAAATTTTTACTCGGCCTCGTCAAACTCTAGACTCGACCGACAGCGAGAACCAAGACGAGCAAGTACTGAGGCTGCGTCCGCAAGTCCTACTGAATCATCGTGAATGAGTCAACACAAAGGTGCGTAAATTGAAATCTGTAATATTTGACAAAAAGTGCATGTATTGTCCTAGTTTGGTATTGGTTTTTGAGGATGTAAATTTATTAAATTATAGAAGCTGTAAATACGGATGTAGCAGAAGAAGTTGTAGACCCGGAAATTTTAATGTATAGAAACCGATTTTGCAAATTGTGTGCTCTTCAACTCACTTTAGCTGGGAAACTGGATGTTCATCGTTTTCTTGTACATACAGAAATATATTATCCTAACGGAGCCGAACCTTCTGCAGAATTACAGACAGGAGAAGGCAATAATGGTCTTAGATTTGTACAGATTAATTAAGCACATGAATATATTACTAAATATGCATTAGATTTTGGCGGCAATGAATTTCTTGAGGTTTGTGGCCTTTTTGGCACAATAGAAAAACCATTAGCTAGGTTATTGTATACATTTTTGCAAACGTTCAAAGGCATATCTATCATGTGCACGGTTGTCGTTGACGTAGACTTATATTAAATTCGAAAACTTTAAATGAGTTTTTTATTTTCCGACCATTTCAAGATGGAAGATTATTGTACTGTTTGTAATATTCTAGTAGATAATATGTACCTGGCTAAACTAGATTAACAGGACGCCTATCATCTTGTTTCTATTCACGATTCAAGTAGAAAGTACCTACGTTTCAAATGGGAAGGTCAGTTGTATGAATATACATGTTTACCCTTATGGATTAGCTACGGCTCCTAGAATTTTTACAAAGATTTTTAAACCTGTCGTCGCTCAGCTCAGAGGCGCTGGCCATATTAATGTAATTTATTTAGATGATTTACTATTTTTAGGACATACATTCAAAGATTGTCCAGATTCTGTAAAATACACATCAGAAGTATTTAAAACTCTTGGCTTTAAGATTAATTAGGGTTAATAAGACCTTGTTCCGTCGACACATGTCACATACTTAGGATTTGTGTTTGATTCCACCATAATGCGTTTGTCATTACCACCCACCAAACAGATCCAAATGTCTCAATTGCGTGCACGTATGCTAAAGTGTAGTGACATATCCGTTCATGTATTAGCCGAATTTAAAGGAACGCTTGTTGCAGCAACTCTAGCAGTTTCTTACGGATTATTGTATATGAGACAGTTAGAACTAGAGAACGAAAAGGCTCTGTTACTTTCTGGATGTAATTTTAAGGCAACAATTAAGCTTTCAGAACTTGCTAGGGAAGATATTGTTTGGTGGCAAGAAAATATTTTTAAAACATATAGCTGTATTCGTAGGGATACTTATAAATATATAATTTCAACTGACGCCTCTATGACTGGTTGGGGAGGCAGTTGCAATACTCACACAGCACGAGGAAGTTAGACAATCAGCCAAAGGCTGTTGCATATTAATGAGTTAGAATTACTTGCTGTAAAAATGCTTTACGGTCATTAGGCAGCAGTTTTCAGGACTGCTCAATTCTTTTGAGAATTGACAGCACAACTGCAGTAGCTTACATAAATAGATTCGGGGGGCGTCGAGCTCCAAATTTGCATCTTATATCTCAACGAATTTTTAGATGGGCAGAATTAAAAAAGATTTGGCTAGTTGGTTCATATATACGCAGTAGTCATAACTATATTGCTGATTTAGAATCGCGACGTGAAGTTGATGACATTGACTGGAAGTTAGATGTAAATATATTTATATCAGTCTGTCGTGACTTTATATTTTCCCCTGAAATTTATATGTTTGCATCCTATGTAACCAAGCAGTGTGGTTGGTTCGTGTCGTGGCATCTAGATCCTGAATCTGAAGCGGTAGATGCGTTTACTTTAAATTGGAAGGAATATATATTCCACGAATTTCCTCCGTTTTGCTTAGTAAATAGAGCTCTAAGAAAGTTAAGAACTGACAACGCTAAAGGGTTGTTTATTGTTCCTTACTGGCCTGCTCAGCCGTGGATTCCTCTTTTTAAGGCAATGTCAGAAAGTGAAATATTAATTATTGTACGTGGTAGTAGCTCATTGCAATCTTGTTATTCTAGCCTCCCCTACCCGTTGTTCCAGAGTCTTTGATTAGCAGCGGCAATACTATGTGGCAATCACTGCGATATAAAGAATTCTCCGAAACTTCAATTTACATTTTAAGTTCTGCTACAGCACCATCAACCTCGAAACAGTATAATACGTATATTAAAAGGTGGTGCGATTACTGTTAACATAATAGTATTAATCAATTTTGTGCCACTATAAATCAAGTCCTTAATTTTTTAAACAAGATATTTCTAACAGGGGTTGGCTACAGTACCATGAATACTTGCCGGTCCGCGCTGTCTAATTTCTTGTCACCTATACATGGATACGAGATTGGAAAACATTCAATTATTATAAAATATATTAAAGCCATATTTCGTCTCCGTCCTTCTGCTCCGCGATACGACGATGTGTAGGATCCTGATTTATTGTTAAAGCTGTTCAGTAGTTGGCCGGGTAACGAGGAGTTAAGTATTTCTAGTTTAACAATCAAGTTAGTTTCTTTATTAGCACTAGTTACTGCTTAGAGATGTCAAACACTTAATGCAATCATGATTTGTAATATACATTTTGAAAAAAAAGTTGTTAGTATTTAAAAAAATATGATACTAAAGACTTCAGGACCTGGAAGGTCCTAACCAATGTTTTAAATAAAGCTATTTAGTCCTCATAATAAATTATGCGTTGTACCTACACTTAAGTATTACATTATTAGGACGTATCTTAATCATGACAACCTTTTTTTTCACTAGAAAGACCGTATAAAATTGTAACGAATTTAACAGTAAGTAGATCGCTAAGGAGTGCTTTGGATATGGGAGGTGTCGATATTAACGGATTGAAAGCTCATAGCTATCGGCATGCTTCGACGTCTAAAGCTAAGCGTCAGGGTATAAGTTTAGACGATATTTACTCTAGAGCAGGGTGTTTAAAAAATTCTGGTATTTTTGCGAGGTTCTATGATGAGCCAATATTGAATGATAGTAACTATGATCATGTTTTGTTATCCGGTAATAATAAATAATAAATAATAAATACACTTGTATTATTAAAATCATATTTTATGCGCTCCACGTTCGAATTTTTTAGTCTTTGAACAGCTACATATCGTATACTTTCTACTTGAAGATCGAAAGTTACAAAGTATAATTAACTAGTTAAAAGAGACTTACTTGTTAAGTTGAATTTTAGCTATGATTATATAAGTAACTGGAGATCCACGTCATCTACTTGATTTCTCGTATACTGCAGTTCTCTTTCAAGGTCTGCTGTCTCGTCTACCAGATTCACACATTTTTGAATTCAGAAGCAAAAATGAAATTACTTATAAGAAACCCACATTAAATATACTAAAAAACATGGTTTATTTTTCAATAGTTAAAGCGACTATTCTAAAGTACTTAAGTAATAGGTACTGTTATTTGAATAGCAGTTTCCATTTCCATCCCCTTCATTATTATCATTACCCTCTGCAGTCAGATCTTCATCCTTATCTTCATTATCTGTTTCACTAGCACTGTCATCTGGATTTTCATCTACGACCTCTGTGGCGGTCACTTTCTGTTCCTCTTGCTTTTTAGCAAATTTGTCAAAAATCTACATGAAAAATTGAAATAAAAGTTATGCACAATTTCACAGCGTAAGAGTAAAGCTGAAAAAATAGGATCTGTTGAACTGACAATAACCGCTTAATAAAATAGTACAGTTCCAAAGTAAGTTCCCAAGGTACATTTTGCGTTTAGTCTGGGGCCCATTAAGTTTTAAAATAGTTCATACTTGGATTTTTTGCAACCCTGCAACTCATCATCCGATTTTGATGAAACTTTATATTTTTAACCCTTCTGCTGTCTAAAATATAATTTCAGGATTTTTTGACAGTAAACAATTATAACCAATTTTTGAACCCAGAAATTATTTAAAAGATTACGGTCTATAAGGCTAAGAAATGCAACATCTAATTCGCATAGGAACTTTATTATTCCCTTACTAATATTTTTTTCAATGGGAAATTTAATTTTTTTATCATTTTCATAACATGCAATCCTAATAGTAAGTACAAATACACATTTTTAATATCTCGAAAGAGCTTAATTACATTAGGGATGAATTTAAGATTTACTAAAAAAGACAAGAAAATCACCGAAATGTGTGTTAGCACTTACTGCTTTCTCAGACTTTGCATTTTGACTATTTTCTTCTAATTTAAGTCGCAAGTCCCCATTATCATCAGCAGGATCATCAGGAAGATCCTTTAGTGGTATAGCTATTTGGAAGTCTTGTTTACGTCTACTTTGCAAAATTTTCATGACTCGCTTGAATACACTAAGAGCTGCAAGAGCAATAAAGTATATGGTATCTAAATTTATAGGTTTTGTTTTAAACGCCTAAAGTTGAGTGAAACGTGTGGGTGCTTTAAATAAAATTACGTGTTATTTTTCTACCTGTTTAATGGACTTGATCCTCAGGCCCATCTGAACATAGAAGATGCGGTCGGGAGGAGGCATTTTTTGATGCGATAATATTGTAGATGTTTTTAAAATCTGGTATGTACAGTACGGATGTAGAGTTAAGGAAAGTCTCGACTGCTTTATTTATTTACGGAAACTAAGTAACTGCAATAAGATTAATCGTGTAATTTGTTTTACAATTCATAATTTGATGTTTTGAAAAAATGTGGAAGCTAAAATGCTTTATGGACAACTTGCAGTGTTTGTTCTTACTGCCAGTGAGTTTCAGCTTTTTCTCAATTGGTCGGCCAGTGTTATACGTACATCCATACTCTCGGCACAGTGTTTTGTAATGCTTCATGTACCTATAAAAAATATAACAGGTAAAATTAAAATAATTTTATCCTTAACTTGAATTCAGGAAACTCACTAATCATTAGTATCTACAAGAAAACTAAAACATTTTTATAATTATATTATAGACTTACTCGATAACTTTTCGAGTTTTGACGACGTAGGAGGAATTAAGCTCATCATCCAGATCAACGTCCTCACTGTCCTTTTTTTAAATATTCTTCTTCAATTTCTCTAATTGTTTTTCAAGCTGTACTATGCTTTCCTGCTTTTTTCGCTCTGCTCGTTCTTCGGGTGTTTCTGAACTAGGCTTCGCTTTAGATGACTTTTTCTTGGCATCCAAATAACCCAGAAGGTCTTTGACTCTTGTCTACACTAATTTTTGCTTTAAATGAAGTTTACGAATGAATTCACGGAGATGTTACTTCAGTTGCGAGACTAACCGAATCAAGATTGATCTTATTAAATTTCTTCATCAATTTTGTTTTTATGACATGTCTCTTGTCCAAAGAAATTTCGAAACTATGGTCCCTAAGTTTGACGATTAGCTGCAATTCAGAAAACAAAAGAAACAGCAATATCACTATAACGGATGTAATATATATATGATATGGTAGCTATGCATTTCTAAAGACGTCTACGACAATACTGTCTTACTTAGGTGTATCTGTAAAGCGCACGATTTAATTGACGTTGTTTATTCTAATTTATTCATCCTTTGTATTCAAGTTTATTTCATGTTGGTTTCGGCTCTGACAGACTATTTAAAACTAATTTTGTTGTAAATGGTTTTTACTTACTATTTTTTTACAATGTAATTGTTAAAATATTGGACACATCTTTGTTCTGGGCCAACATTTTATAACTATTCATTTAATCGAAACACGATTACATAATTAATATGTGATAATTCATAAATGCTTCCTAAAACTGAAAACTCTAAATGAATACTCCAAGCGATTAAATATCAAATATAATATACTTGATCCTCATCGAGTTTTTTTTAGTCTTTCCTACCGAGACCTATAAACAATAAATAGAGATACGACGTTTCCCACTTTTGGTCCATCTGACCCTCTGAATGCTGAATTGACTATAAAATATATAAAGTGACACAGGCAACAGCAGACAGTCTGGGACAATGTAATAAATATAGCCGCCGCACGGCTATATTTAACCGTGTAGCGATTAAATATAACCGTCACAGGTATAGATTTAAGCCTTTTAGCAGCATCATAAAAAATCATGTAAAATTTAATTGCGGTAAATTTATACCTATACCTACAGTGTGTCTTATTTTAAACCATAGGTGGGCATACCTCATGAGGGATGAGGGCATGCCTCGCGCTCACCCTCAGCCTCATTGCCGTGAGGGCGAGGGATGAGTGCGAGCGCAGATTTAAATTTTGTCTACCCATCACCGTGAGGGTGAGTGTAGTAGGACCCAGCAAACCCCTCATGAGGCTGAGGGTGAGGACATGCAAGTTGCACTCATCGCTCATTTCACGGCAGCAGTAAGCAGATGAAAATGATGAAATTTCCATGTTCGTATTTATAAATTAGAAAAATACTGTATGTAGTACGCTGTCTAAGGTCGTTTTTGCTTTATTTGCCTTAGAATATTGCTTATAATTTTGTTACTTTAAACTCTACCCCCCTTTTACTTTGCCATTTATTTGATTTTTTTAATTCTGCATTAAACGGTGAGGCATGCATCATGAGGGAGAGGGTGAGTGCCTTGTATTTGAAAATGGCACTCCTGAGGGTGAGTGCGAGCGAAAGTTTTTAGATGGTGTGAGCGTGAGGGTGAGGCTGAGTGCATGATCCTTTGTAGGTACCCCTCATGAGGTGAGCGTGAGTCAAATATTTTTGCCCAGCTATGTTTTAAACCACCCCTGTTTATGAGGTCAACTTTCTTCTTACTTCCGAGAAGGAACTTCCCGCTAGGATATAAATTTTTAGATTACAACTAACAATTAAGTATGATTTGGCTTTGACGTTCCCCTTGGAGTATAAATGTTGCCTGTAAACGCAACGGAAGACCTAAAAATATATTTAAATTAAGCGTCCATTTAAATATCATTAGCAAAATGTCTTCAATAATTCCGGTATCAAATCAAAAGGCACATTCTGAAATATGATTCACGATACTGCCACTATTATCACAGGGGTTTCTTTGATAAGTTTGACTTTACTAAGTGACGGCCAACAAAAAATTCTAGAAATAAATTGAAACTGTGCCTGGAACTTTGGAAAACAGTATTTTGTAAGTACTTACCCAAAGCAACACTGAATCAGGCTCATAAAGCTGCCTGAAAGCGGAAAGGTTTTATATTTTTCCCTCCGCCTTCACCCTAACCGTAAGGCGCAAACAGTAATAAATCGTATAAGGACAAAAGCATAGTCAACGGTCCGGAGATTAATGTATGTAGTAGGTAATAATAGGAATACAATGTAAAAAAACAATATTATGAGCCTACAAAAATACCATTATCTATATTATCATTTATATATAAATATTGCATAAATATGTATGTAGATAAATATATATATTTTTATATTATACAGTATATATATCATAAATCAAGTTTACTATTACTATTGCTAATATCAACTATCAATTACTGCAATCCAAAACTATGCCGCAATGATGAAACCAAAACCTTGTATTTTACTCGGAATTTCGTTTGAAGTTACTAAATTCAAATTCTTGGTTATAATTTTTTGGAGAGTCAGACTCATCATTTTTCTACGGTCTGAGCTCTTACGTAATGATGATAAAAATTATATGCCACGGAGTTGGGACAATAAGCTATCAATTCCAACCTGTCAATGACTGCTAACACATCATGTCTTTTAGAGCTAGATACTGATCACTAACTATTAGGCGTATCCCTGCCACATGTACATTGAGATTAATGCTTTCACAGGTTTACTGTAGATTTTAACTAATAAGCTATAAATATTTGAGCTACAGAAAATCCAGATAACAGGGTATTGTAACATGCAACGCTGTTACAAGTCGCTAACTGATTTCCCCTTTCTCAGATATTTGTAACCTTACTTATAAACCTGTCAAAGTTAGGTACGATTGATAATGACAAGAGTAGGCAAGCTACGAATGGTGCCACTACAAGTTGGATCAGTGTTAGTAAAGGTGCATGTGAAAGGTAATGTTACCTAGGTAGAAGTTGCTCTCTATCGATTGGGAACAGTAAAAGCCATTATGGTTAGATTTAGGTCTTTGAAAATAGCGCCGCCACGATGGTGCTGGTACAAGTTTTACTGATTCTTGTGGGCCTGGTCAAAGTATCACAGGTACAAGGTGGTTAAGTACGAGTGGTGCTGATTCGAAAAGTGTCAGTACAAAAGCTATTCGCATATGAATTTTACAATACCTCATGACATTAAAATTCGTTTAAATAAAATAGAGCAAATATATAAAAAATAAAAAAAAACGCTGTAGCCCTTGCTTGATAGCATCATAAGCAGTAACGTTTGTCAGTTTGAATTGACCACCAATGAAATAATTCCACATTTTAAATTCTGCACAACAATCTGCACTGCAAGAGCTGAAAGCAGCACATACTACTTCATTGGATCACTCACAAATAATGCCATTGTGAGGATCAGTTGATATAATTAGTTGGGCGATGATAAGTTGCCATATTAAAAGTCCTATGATGAGGATATGTAAATCTAATTTCTAAACGTATGAAATTGGTGGTCTCTAAAATACTAAAATTTGCATGACCTAATTCATAGACAATCCTCGTACGTACGTTTAAAAACTACAATGTTAAGGATATGTGTTTACCTAATTTTGGAACTAATGGCATGGGAATCTCTAAAATGGTAAAATTGAATGAAGTAATCGATGGACGATCCCTGCAGGCATACTAGTAAAATACTATGTTAAGGATACATGTCAACATCATTTTTGAACTTTTGACAGTGGGGATCCTTAATATAGTAAAGTTTGTATGACGTAATTTATGGGCAATCCCTGCATGCATTCTAGTTAAATTCTATGCTAAGGATATATTTTAAGCTAATTTTTGAACTTATAACTGTGGGGGTCCCTAAAATTGTAAAGTTTGTTTGACGTAATTTATGGACGATCCCTGCATTCCTACTAGTAAAATCCTATGTAAATCGGAAGTTTTCTATAGTACGAATATCCACTGAATGTCAGGTATATAATAATAAATAATAATAATTTATTCATTGGGTCGATTTAACCGAAGTTCATACAACCAGACTCAACCAGTCACTGTGGGTGAGGAAATAGGAGGCTACCGCGTTAGATCGTCTCGGTCTTTGTACCCTTTCACCTATCCCCGTTCCCTCCTCCACAGTAAAGGAGTCTCATTCCCTAGGCCCCTACAGTAAGTAGTGGTCACTAAGGAGCACCGAAGGAGATTGGGTTTCAATCAACCATCCAGTGACGTTTACCGTACAACACCGAGCCGTAAACGATTAGCAGTGGCCGAAGATTGAAGCCGGGTCTGAGACTGTAAATTTCGTTACAGTCTGCAGTCCTAACCGCTCACCCAAGCACGCCTGCTTGTCAGGTATATGATATATGGAACGTGCGGAGCATGTACCTACCTACTTAACTTCAGCGGCAAATATTAAAATGCATGTAAAGTCGCCAGACACTGGTTTTTCCAGGCATTCATTTTATTTCTCAGAATTTGGTCCATTAAATCGTTAATTGTAAAAAATTAGTAAATCCGTTTGATTCCAAAAACATTACAGTTCTATTCCATCCTATTACCTATCATTTAAAATGTATTGGAACAATTTAGATTGAAAACTGTGACCTCTGGAGCACGACAAAAAAAAAATATCGACAGACAGACAGACGGACAGAGCTATTCCTAATAGATGCTCAGCATCTAAAAACTAACCAACTCACAATCCATTAGCTATTAGCTTCAACATTATATTATATTAGGTAGATTATTTCCTCGGAAACGCAAATAATGGACTTGAGACATAATGATTTTAGCCCTGCACTGGACTTAAAACAGAATGACTCTTCACCGACAAAATATGACTATATCTATATTGGACTAAAAGCAAAACTGATTATCTCCATTTTGGACTAAAAGCAAATCTGACTAAAACCATTGTGGAGTAAAAGCAAATCTGACAATCTCAATTTTTCATAAAATACAACTTATGTTTTATATGTAATAATATTGATGCTTGAAAGGTTAAGCATTTAAACCTGAGTACGATTGGGATCATCCATACATAACGTCATCAAAAAATCTTCATTTTATGACCCTTTTATCAGCTTAACGTTTTTGAAAATGTTTATATTTACCATGTTATGTGAAAACTTCCCAAATAAACTTTGCGACCTGACCTGTTACGTCTTTTAAGGACATTAAAAGGGTTGTCTATAAATAACGTCAAGTATCGTAGCAAGAATTAAGGGGGTCGTTCATAATTGACGTCTTTGGTCGTCCAAAACATTAAAAATGTAACAAACCTCAGTTGAGCATAACCACTTCAATGTTTAACACGACCATATACGTCATTTATGGACGGCCCCTTTAAGTTTTGCAACGACCCTTGACGTAATTTATGGACGGCCCCTTTAACTAATGAAACGACGCTTGACGTCATTGGAGGAGAATCCTTTCAATGTAGAAACAAAGCAAAAAGCCGACGGTAGAAAACCGACGGTTTTTCAATCGGCTACCGACCGAAACGGCTCTTGTGATATGTTCTGCTGTTCCGGTCGGTAGCCGTAAACAGGCATGCCCAGGAGGACCCCCGCTGGCCTTGCGAGTATGGAGCGAGAGCGGGATCGTGACCGCTCAGGACAACAACAACAGCAACAACATTGCCAACAACAACACCAGAACCAGCTTAGAGATCGAGACGGACTACCAGACAGGGAATCGTCACTCCATTCATCCCACCTCCACCACCTCCATGGAAATATCCCCCAGGACCCCCACCACCCTGGCTTCAGGGTGCCCATCCCGAAAAGCTCACCGCACACCCTTCATCACAATATTCCGCAACATGCACTTACCTGCCAAGATCCTCCTCAAAAACATCCTCCGACCCCACTTCTGCGGACCCCGTCATCTCCTCATCCTCAATCCCTGGACGAAATCACAGCAATAGCTATGGTCAGAATTTAGCGCAACTTGTACATCCCGATCAACAGCAAAAGCAGCTGCAACAGCAACTATCCCCTCCCAATCTAAACCATCCGAATGTGGGTGACTCACCACTAGAAGTAGTTGTCAGAGGTCGTCCACTGCGTGGGATGGAACTCTGAACAGCAATCTTATGGGTCTTCCTGAATGTTTTCTGTACTCTGGTCCTATGGGTTGATTTTACTTGCATGCTCATGGAAGGATAGGAATGCCTAAGCCAATGACACTTGATCCGCAAGGACCCGGAGGACCAATTTCGATTCCAATCCCTCGAAGTGGATCTTCAGAAGGACCCAGAGATGGTTCTAAGCCTTTATCAGAATTAGTACTAAATCCACTGCAATCTCTTAGTCAAGTCAAAGTGCCCGGGTATCCCACCTTTGACTCTCCCTCTCTCCCCAGTCGTCCACCAGATGCTCCTTCCTTTCCCTTACCTTACCCTCCCATTCACCTACTTGACCTTCCCCTCCCTAAAGCTCTTTTGAGGTGCCTTGATTCATGTTGATTTTAGGTTTTGTTGGTTTGAATTTATTTAGTTCGCCCAGTTCGTGTTGTACGATGCTATACAGAACCTCCTTATCCTGATGGAGATTATCAGTGCTTAATTTGCTACAAACGATATGACCACCGAAATAAAAAGTCGCGCTGTAAGGAACTTCACTATATGATAATTATTGTTGCCCCTACAGTAACTGTGTACGGTGGTTTGCTAGAAAGCAAGAATGTCAAGATCAACACATTTCAGAGCACAAGTATTAATTTGGTTTGAATAGTTACATTTTTAATTTTGCTGTATAAATAAAGTATTGCAGTCTGTAATTATAATTCATGACGTAAGTAACTGTAGCCGGTTCTTTAGGTCGAATGCGCTTTGTACGATGCACTCATGCAAAAGACCTCGTACTTTAATTTGTTCGTACGAATTGCTTTCGACCTAAGGACTCGAGGCGACTGGAACCACAACCCATACAACAGTTATTGTAATTTGCTCAGCTATGTTAGAAATGTCACAATTTATTCATGTGATTTGCAAATCAAAATTAAACTGCAAGAAACTAATTGGGGGGAACGACCCACAGCGACATTCCGGAACGTAACCATTATAGTCATTTATAATTCCCAAATAGTTAAAATTGGGTCTGGATTGCAGAAATGTAAATAAGATCTACGTAAAAATAAAATCTGCATAAAATTAAAATTATATTAACTCTGTCCAGGAAGGGTTAACCATCTGTTTATTACAAATTAAATCACTGATTACTACACTATTTATTATATATTACTACTCATTACTATCACCCCTATAATATACATTTATATGTTACTTACAAGCAAACCTTTTCAATGTTTTTTTAGTTTTACTATGTAATATTTTTTTTTTCAAATAGAGCATCGCAAAAAACTAGAAATCGCTCAACAACATGCTGCGCACTCGAAAATTTTTTGGGCAAAATATTTTTTTCTCTATTTTCAAAAATGATCGAAATTTCAGATTCTGATTTTTTCCATTAACGTAACTATGGAAATTTTTACTAAGCACAGGTACCTACCTGTAAAAATTATGAAATTATCAATAATTCTGAAACGTGCTCTAAGAAGCTGTAGTACTTCACGTAACTCACTTACAAGCTTTTCGTAACTCCAAAATGGTCTATCTGCGCCATTATAAAACCATATACATTAGCGTAGGCTTGCACTGATTGTTGGTTATATATTATAATTGGTTATTATGCATGGGCATAATGTTTCAATTCAACTTATATAAATTACCGTAAGCATCGCAAGGACTCATGTTCATTTTTAGCTAAAAACAAAATCCACTATCTACAAAACAACTAAAATATCATGACACTCAAAGCGTGCACATGGGGCAGTTTCCATTTTTTGAAAGCAGGTAAAAAGAATATTTTGCAGCTTAAAACAAGCATTATTATGCTTGTATCTCTATATTTATGACTGCATCCTTAAAAAACAGGTAAATAGAGCATTTTGCATTCTTCAAAGCATGTGAATGAAACATTTTCCAATTCCCGAAAACAATCATGTCTTGTAATAATGCAAGGGTTTGCAATGGAACGCGGGTCTTCAAGGTCTTTGGTAGGATAGTATGCAGGTCTATTAACACGGTTCGTGTGTGATTGGTTGTTTAGACAAGAATACTATAGACAATTTTGAAGTTTTGTATTTGTTTTTTCCTACCTATCTACTTATGGTAACAATTACCTTTCAGAGATTTTCCTATTACATATTTTGACAATAAAAATTATTTACATACTAGTGCCCACATAATTATTTGTGGCCCACTGCCTTATCTGCGTATTAAATTCAATGAAAATTTGTATTTATGACCTATAGAGATGTCAAACAGATTACCAAATTTTAAACGATCAACTATGGTGCTATGATATGTATTCGTGTACTAACGATTTAACTAGTGATGACGTACATGCACATTGAACTAATGTGCATATTAGATGGCTGCTAGATTAAAATATCGCGTCTTGTGATTTTGTTTATTTAAGACAATGTCATTAAAAAGAGATCAAAATTGAGTACCGAGTTATTACAATTGCCAATTACTGTAGTTAACATTATATGTGCACATTTCAAGCACTAAAACATAAATTCTCTAGAAATGATGAAATTTGGTTCATCAAGTATAATTTCTTGGTTCTAGTTTTTTTTGAAGTAGCAGTTTCATGAATTTTCTTCAGTATGAACTTTAACAGAATTACGCTGTACGTTATTTAGCAAGGAGTTGCAACTATGGACTATCAATTCCAACTCGTCAATGAATTCTGACAAAAAAATACATTCGACTAAAACATTTTGCACTTTTCAAAATCTTGTAAATATACAACCTGTTCAGGATCAGTGGCCGCAGAACCACGGGGACAAGGGAGCTTTCTTCCCCCCCCTTCACTAAAAAATTTACATTCCGCGGCTACTGATCAAGATTATCCATAAATGAAGTCATTGATAGGGCCCGTTGGATCTAGCAAGGAATATGTTAGATGACAACATTTATGCGTCATCCACTAGTCACTACTCACTTTTACGCACTAATTCTATCTCAATGGCTACTTAAATAGAGAAAATGTTTTTTATTGACTGCTCCGAATTGGAATAGTACGCGGGAATACTATTACAAGATTTACACGGTATATTTATGTACTATTAAAAATAATTTTGCTTACTTCATTGAAGCAGCCCAAGATCAAAACTGGGCGAGTCCCTCAAAGATGCATTTAATCGGACCAGTTGAATACAGCGCAGTATTTAAAGCATATGCGACATCTCAAATGATGCCTACGAGAGATTTCCTTTGTTCAACGACGAAGAGGTTACCCAGCCATAGCTCAACATTTCCTTCCCCAAGGACAAATTTCTCTATGTGCATTCTCTCGGTTTCTTTAGAGAGCACTGCCGAGATTTTGTTGAACTATTTTGCGTCCAAGTCGATGGGAACGTGGTCTGATACGAAGATGAATCTATAAAACAAGAGAATTTATTTACAATTACCATTTTTAAGTAAGTTTGAAAGAGTTAGAATCAAAATGAGCTCTGTCCAAAAACGCGGTAAATCAGATGAACGCGTGAAATTTTAATTACATTTCTTTTTAAACGCAAAATGTTCTATTCATTGGAATTTTTGGCAAGTGCGTGTACTACAACTAATATTACTCGTTTGCTACGGAAGGCTTGGCTTGGCCGTTACTAAACAGAATGACAAGCTTTTTGCACTCTACTGTATACTGTCACAATGCTCAATAATAATAAAGACGAGACTATTTACACTCGGGCTATTCTTTGTATGCAATGGGGAACGGGAATGTGTAATCAGCCATAATGAGATAACTAAGACAGTAATTACAACCAATCGCCTTACATACTATTGTTATAAATTCATTCAAGACTTACTATAATTTATGATATGGATGCCTTTGAGTAATATTCAAAATCAAAAATAAATTTTTGGTATTAATTACTATTGATATGAAGTATTTAAATCTATTGTCTACTTTGAAACGCCTTTTTTGGCTACTAATCTCATGTCCGTCGGTCAGTCGCATCGTACCCGCAATAGTAGTTGTACAATCGAATGCTTCAGTGACAGTCAATGCGTGTCATGTCAGCGAGTGTAAAAATAGTGAGTGAGTGAGCAATATGATGAGTATTCAGTATGTCACTGACAATCAGTGGCTGCCGGAGGCCAAATTCTAGGTAGGACAAGCCTAGTTGGGGGGGGGGGGGGAGGGGGGAAATGGGAATGACCTTGTTTACCTCAGTTTAAACTCGGTTTTCATAATGCGCCAAATATTAAAGAATTCTTTGTTGGAGATGCGTGGCAAAGTAAATAAGAGGTGCGGAAAATGGTTTATCCTAATCCTGATTCACAGTAATTAAAGTTGTCGACTAAAACTCGTGTTATTATGGTAAGCTATATTATTAAAATTGATTCTTGTGTTGACGTACATTATGATTTCTACAGCCATTTTATTTTCTTATGGTAAAACTCGTAGTCACTGTAATTTATTTATGATTTTAAAGGCATTGCGGATAACATTATTTTACAAAACAAATGTGAATGTCTGGATTATATAGAATTGCAGGTAAATTGGTAATTTAGCAAATAATTGGACGCGATTTAAAAACAGGGAGGTGACTTACTTTGGGCAGCCAAAGATTAGTAGGTAATAATAGGGTTAAACTAGCATATGATGAGAACAATGAAAAACAATCACGCTAATATTCATTAGTGGTATACGAACGTAATCTGATTTATATAATATACTACAATGCAGTGTAACGGAGAAGAAAAGAAAAGCAAAGATGCAAAATAAATTACTCTGCTGATCTGGAAGATTACATTTTTTGACATGAGCCACTAATAATAATATGAATACATGCTCAACTGCTCACATTTTGTGCGTTTTATTTTTCAGTATTCCAAGTGTAATCTAGTGTTTAGTTTGTAGTACATGTCCAACTGTTATTCTTTGCGTATAAATAAAAGTTTTTGTATACGTTTAAAGCAGAGCAAAGCTCTGCTGAATTTCTATTGTAACTTTATGAATT
The DNA here is from genome assembly GCA_949802685.1 of Dicyrtomina minuta. NCBI lineage: Eukaryota > Metazoa > Arthropoda > Collembola > Symphypleona > Dicyrtomidae > Dicyrtomina > Dicyrtomina minuta. The sequence continues at coordinate 170,116,284 of OX461808.1, read as the reverse complement.
AACGGGAAATGTAGCAGTTGTTTTGAAAGCTTTGGTAACCGAAGGGTATTAGTGGGAACTAAACTACTTTTCAATTTATCAACACATTTACATTACGTCTTACCGGTTCTTGTGATCTAGTATTTCTGTACTTCATTTTCATCTTACTATAGAAACTCATTTGTATTTGTCAATTATTCAGTGGTATTCAATAGGAGACAAGTTTTCGGTGATTAAAATAAAAAAAGACTGATATTAAGTTGTTATACTAAGGAAAACTATTTTTTTTCATAGAGTTTTTTAAAAAAAATTTTACAATTTTGAAATACATGTATTACCTGTGATGATTACAAGCATTTAATCTATAATATTCCCTTTATATTTAATTTTGAGAAGATTAAATACGAATATTTGGCCAAGGTTGTCGTTTCCATATTGCGACAAATACATTGATAATTTGTTCAACGAATCATCAGCAACTCCAACGACAATGGATAAGTGAGCACAGAAATAGGCCAAATTAAATTCTTGAAAATAGGAATAGACTTGTGATGATTTCAACTTTGGCATGAAATCTGACATTGCTCGTACATTTTCTACAAATTCAGCGTAATTTTGAGCATTCTTCTGCGTGTCGTCGTACAACAACATATAGTATAGTACACAAAACATTTCAAAAGATAGTCAAAGAGTGGTGAACTAAGCGCCGATGCAATTTTGAGTTGAATGAGGCAACTGGGCAAATTTTCTATTTAAATGTATGGCTAATTTTTCAAAATGGGAAATCCATACAACACCAACGATGCCAAATTTGTGCAAATTCCAATGCGGCCAATGATGCATTTAAGACGGCGTTGATCAATGGATTGCAGACTTTTGTTTTACTCACTTTGGGGTACTGCTCAAGAAATTGAAATCTTGCGCAAGGATTCAAGATTTAGCTTGATACACTCTGTAACTGAATCACAAGTGTTTTGAAATGAAAAGACGTCGAATATTAGGTCCAACTGCTTCAAATTCCGTTGACTTGTCATAATGATGAGTTTAAAGTTGAAAATCTCCGGTTAATCCCACGCATCCACTCATAAACTCAAAATGTTGAGATACAGTTTTAAAAGACTAGTTCGGACACTTTGAACTTGAGCGTCGTCATAAGTAAAGTCTGTTTTATGGACTTGCATAAACATTGATTCCGATAAAGAAATACGCTGACGAATGCTGATCAATAAAAAAATACATTTCAAACAAAATGTTATTCACCGCGTCGACACAGGCTCCCACATGAATCTTGATTGTCTTGATAGCCGGCATCTGAAGACGTTTCAATGATTTTAACAGTCCCTATGAATCCCCAAATATCTCTCAAATCCCAGTCGTCAGCTACAAACAACAAAAAAACAAAATTGTAAATAATATATATAATGATACATATTACTTTTAATTAATATCGAGTGGACGGTTGTTGGTACCTCAAAATTGGAGAGGTTTACGAGAACAATTCTTTTGAGATTAATGCTTGACTCGAGCTCCAATGAAAGGTAAAATGTAAGCTCCTGTAGTAATGGACTATTCAGCTGAATGAGCATGGCCACGTTCTTTTTTAAGGAGATAGACATCATTTCACCAACTTGACAATTAAAAACAATCTTTGATGAATTCCACAGGAAAATCAAGTCCTTTGCTGTTGTCTGCGCCCAGTCGTGGGCTACGAGTTTGTCCAGTCCAAAACTTTTTGTAGCAACCATACGTTCCAGCATTGGCAGCGACTCATCAGAAAGAAATACCATGTGCGTGAATACTCGTGACAATCTGTCCACCACTCTTCTCCATTCGTTACTCACTTTACGAAGGCCAAGTTGCTCTTTAAATGCCAAATATTTTAAAATTTGACGCTTTGCCTGTGAAATAATTTTTTAAATGTATTATTAAGATGCAATAATAAAACAACTTTGTACATACAATACGTAATTAAACTAGAAACATGTGCAAGCGAATTTAAGGAAAAAGTTACAATTGACAGTAAAGATTAGAGTTTGTCTGATTTTTAATGCAGTAATATTGGAACAGCGGCCACTAATCTCATTTTTGGGGTGATTACATTTACAAACAGTACTACTAGGACAATTTTTCCTTTGGAGTGTTTTTTCTCGATTTTACTTACTAATCTACTTTATAATTTCAACTCCTTGAAATATGACTGTGACATCGAAAACGGTACAAGCAACTAGTATATTGTTCATACTTTTACACAAAAGTCGTTGCGTATTTTTTGTGGCAGGGACAGAAAAAGCAAAACCATGTTTTAATGCTCAAATTTGGATTATGCAGACACGCCTATTGTACACAATACACATCAAATAACGAATCAAATGATACGCATGTATGACTTAACAAATCCGGGATAACGACACTAAATGGTTCATATTCAGCGTCCATTGCAAATTAAAAGAAAACACGCAATTTTAGTTAATAACCATCAACCATTAGAAGTTTACTAATTTCATGGACTGCGTAAGATGCACCGCGCTACCAATAAATACGTAGTAAGTCAAACTATACGAGTTTTAGATTGTAAAATTAATTAGTCTTGTCAACAAATTAATTGAACACTAAATCGGTTAGTCAATAATAAACAAGTCGATAATCTCCTAATCCCAAAAAACACACAAATTTGGTCCAGTACTTCAAAAAGGGTGATTTATATGCCTATTCTTGTCCGTTGTGGTCGTGATACGAAAGCTTACAAGGAAGATTTGTACCTGCTATCTAAAATACAGACACGGTATTTCCAAAATTTCTATTTCCCAGCACACAACGGCTTAGACACGAGACTCGAGAATACACACATTTAAACAATAAATATTCTTTTGCCAATCTCAAACTCTGCATCTGATTGCTTAGATTATTGAAAAGATTGCGATACTTTTAATGTGTTATTTACTCGTCAAATTTACGTCAACTTTGTGTTCAAGCGCACTGCTTAATAGTAAAGAAAGTAAATGTAGCACATTTTTGCATTTTTAGCTTGAGACATGAGAGCAATACATTATAACGAAATCATTATAGTACGTATTCGTGTCGTTATAGGAGCGTCAGGAGACAAAGCAGTAATAGTCGTCGTAGTGCAGCGTGGTGTACATCAGTCGAGTGTAAACGAGTTAATTGTGAACATTGTGTGTCCTAACTAACATTAAAAGTACAAAAGTGAAAGTTAAAATTGAAAAAGTGTAGTTACAATAGATTGCTACGTAGTTAATGATAATTTAAAAAAGGAAACTTTTGTCATCATGTCTAAATTGGGTAAGGGAAGTTTTGGATTAGTGTACAGCGTCAAGAAGATTACGATGGGGATTATGATGGCTCTAAAAGTTGTTAAACGTAAAGATAAGGCTCAAAAAGAGGCTGCTATTATAAGTATGCTGTCTCATCCCAACATCATTGAATTCCATTCGTTTTTCATCGATCAGGATCAGGCTTATATTTCAATGATGCGAGCTTTTATGGTTATTACAAAACTTGTATTAACATCAATACATATGTACAGTAAAAAAACAATTGTTAATTTATTTCTTTTTACGCTTTGCACACTAAAAAATTCTGTTGTGTACTTACATTTAGAGTGAAGCAGCGCTTCAGCAGACGCGGCATCATTTTTCGGATCCTGAATGTCGATCATTTCTCAAAGAGATTGTTAATGGTTTGGTGTACTTGAAGTCTAAACTTATTGGTTACCGTCATATCAAGCCAGGAAATCGTTTGATTAACGGGCACCGTCGCATTCAAATTTGTGATTTTGGAAATGCAGTCAAGCTTGACACTATGGACCAGGTCCTAAGAGGCATGTGGGGGACGCTCATCTACACAGCAAGTGAAGTATTAGATATTAACGAATGGTACTCATTTCCAGTCGATGTATTCTCAGCTGGAGCTTGTTTACACGAGTTTATGAGTAGTAGGGCTGCATTTGATTTTGAAATACCTGAACCATCCCGCGACTCACTCATCCGTTGTATTGCTCAAGGAAACTACAATCCTCTGTCTTCATCATACAGTCCCAGCGGAGTTGCACTAGTTCAACAAATGATGAATGCAAGTTCAAAGAAGCTTAAATCCTGCGAAAAAATCTTAAAGAGCAGCTTTCTCAAAGACTTTTACATTCGTTCTGTCCTGCCACGTTCCATTTTTGCTTACTCTTTGGTTTATTACATATTCTCCCAGGAGCAACTAAACCCAGTTGGACTTTATCAACAATCAATCCACGACAGAATAGAAACAATTGTCGCAAATGTACCAGCTAATACAGTAGGCAGTGGTTAAAACAATATTGATCCGTTGACTCTTTCTTCTCAGACAGTATCGCTTTTATCTCTGCTGTTTGCTGACGTTGTCCATCTTACAGACCATAGATTCATCTACCATCTAACCACTGGCACCGTCGGATTTCATTTTCTGCAAGACTCTACGTCCATCATCAAGGCGATAACACAGAATTCTCTCAACAACATTTACTTTGATGCAGAGCAAAATGGTCAAATCATTCAGGATCAAGACGCTAAAGGCTCAATTTTAAAGAAACTTGATATTTGTCGAGTCAGTCGGGAGTGTATAAAAAAACGTCGACATGTTCAAATCAGTCAAAATGAACAGGAGCAGCTGACAGAGGGTCAAGAGACAGTTCATGTTTGGAAATGGTATGAAGCTTATGGGAAACTTATGCTGAGATTTACCTATATTTATTTATATTCAAATTGTTGATTCCATGTCACACAAGACTTTTATCCTGACTCGTAAAAACTTTATAATAACAGCTCACAATACCATGTTAAGAGAGTCGTACACGTGGGGATCGTTACTGGAGCGACCAAAATTAATTAAAGATACTCTCCGTTTGCACATTGCACAATCCTTGAGTGAAACTGCCCATTTCATCCAGCAATAAGCAACACTTGACATCATGCCTAATTTTGAATTTTTCATTGAGAGTTTTTTATACTTTGTTGATTTCATTTACAGGATAAAAATTGTGAATGTCCGTTTAATTTGACCAGGTTGAAAAATTCAAAAAAAATATAATACAAGTCTATACTTTTTAATAAACCATTATTTGTTTACAAAAGAAGTAACTGTAAATAATTTTATTCAAAAGGCTAAAGATAAATCAGTTTGTTTAATAATACATAATAAATTAATAATTTGTCTTTATTTAATGTCACCTTTGCCTAGTATAGTGTACAGGAGTGGAGGAGTACAGACTTGTTAATCGTTAGGACATGCATATTTGACAAACCACTCTAGGATTATTTCACAGGGAATTTGATGCAGCATCTAGAGGATCCTGGACAGACACAAAACTAGGTCGAGACTTACGAAAACGGGAAACGTCAAAAGTTGCTTAGAAAGACTTTCATGAATGAATTTTTCAGGATATTGTGGGCAACAAAACATTTACGGGAATTTTATTGCTTTACATATTGTGCTTTTTTAACACAGTGGCTTATCAAGGGTTGACCCTTGGACCTCCGCTTCATCTTTAATATTGACAACTTGTCCGACTTTTCTCCGCCTACAGAGAGCAGAACTCGATTCGATTCCTGGTGCCGGTGCATGGTCTCGGTCTGACAGAGCATACACTTGATATTTAATAGTTTGCTTTTGGTTTTTTTGTTTAGGCTTGGATTAATTTATTGTGAAAGTACAAGTATATATTGTTTCTTTTTAAATTCATTGTCGGCTTTTCGTATCCGCAACCGGCTGAAGTTGATCAAGGCGTACATTTTTTTCTGCTTCAAATGGAAAGTTAGGGGATTGTACTGATTGCAAGCCACTTATAGTTGGATATTTTTATCTATCTGTACATCACAAATGTATAGTTTTTGCCCTTGGCAGCGTCGGGATTTTACATAAGCACTCTACTTGATAAACGTCTTGTGTCATCAGCAATATCAATTGCATTTCCAAAACCAAATTCAGCAGTCACTTTGACAAGCTCGGGCTCATTACTCTGCGAGACCACCTACTTGAAATTAAAAGAAACAAAAGTAGGGAACTTAATTTTATCAGATTATTTCAAATCAACAAATACTGGTGATGGAGAACAGGGGGCATGTACTACCTCTACATATATTGAAATTGTTGGAATTTGTAGAATAAAAACTGAAGACTTTTATTGGGTCCATACAAGTGACAAGTAATGTGGACTCGAGATGCATAGCTAGTCTTATAAAAATAACAGTTAACAACTTTTAAAATATTGAGTCAAGTGACACGCTCCTTTAATGTTTCCCTGGATATTCAATAGAATTTGATTTGAATTAATTTGTGGTGATTACATACAGAGTTAATTTGTGCCACAGTGCCGAGTTTTTCAACCAACTAGTAACAAACCATATACTCTACATATAAAGAGTTTTTTGGCAAAAAAAAGGTTAAGTCCATTTTTCCAAAAAATAAGATTGTTTGTGGTATTTGTTCTTTTCAACTAGATACATAACTGTATTGAGTGGTAAAGGTCAAAGTTCAACTAAAGCAATTTTTTAAAATTGGCCAAATTTCGTTTTTTGGCAACGCGAAAAGGGCCCATAAATTCAAAAATTAAAAAAATTTTCTAAAAATGCGAAGAGTCCGTCTAGAATTATATAACTACTTGTAATTACGGTTTGTTAGATGCAGTATCTGTAGAAAAAAAAATTTAGTTACAAAATCTCAACCTGTCATCATTTACTCGTTTTTCGTGGTTTCTGTAAAATTTGCTGTGATGCACTTATCCCGTTTTGCCAAAAAACTCTTCATATGTTAGGGCGGCTAGAAATTTTAGAAAATGACGTACTATCTCATGCCTTGGATGTCATTGTCGCCTATTGTGTCTCTGTCGCAGTGATGGTATTTGTGCACATGGATGCCCATGCCAACGTAGCCTACCTTTTTAATTCCAACTTATTACATTACTCTAACTGTCATTTTTATTAGCACATTATGAATTTCATTTTTATGAAACAGTTGTATAGTATTAGTAATGTAATATTAATTTATAAACAAAAACGCGAAATACGTTTTTAATTCATACTATTAACTATAGATTAAAAAAACCAAGCTGATCAATTTATCCAGGACAGGTCAAGAATAAATGAAATCAAAATTATATTAAAGTAAAGACAAAAAATAAATGTAGCAATAAATACAATTTCAACAAAAAAATTCATATACTTCACAGTCGCAAACTATCGTAGTACAAACATCTGTGACTTTCTCATCCTTCCTGCTCACTAGCAATGATTTCCAATAAAACATCATTCCAAGCACGGGTATCGCTCAACCAAAGGACCCCTGTCAGTTCCCCAATAATCTTGTTTTCCGTTTCCACCTAAAGATACAAATTAAGCAACGCATTAAAATACGAAAAAAGCCATCGCGTCGTATAGCATTGCATTGTAAATATTATGTTTAATTAATTTAACTTACGAGTTGAATCTGCCCCCCAGATTCCAAAGCTGCGGCGAATTCTAGATGAGCATCACTAATTTTTGTAGTATCCGGAACATCAGCCATTCGGAAGACTGCTCTATACAATAGATGCTATACGGAATTTTTTAATATAATATACACGGAATTTAGTGTCATGATGCTTTTGTATTTTGTGTGTATACTTTTATTTTTTTTACTCGAATTAAAACTCACCTCGGCAATTTCAGAATTTAACCCCTTCAGATCCTTGTAAGGGCCTTTGGCGTCAGCTACATAGTCTACGAAGCGGACTTGGACTTCATCACCTTTGAGAGACGTGACCCGGGCGCGGTAGTATCTGCCGTCGTACAATGCAAGAACAATGTCGTCTATGGCTGGCAAGCTTGTCAATCCAGGAGCTGTTACAAAATGACAAATTAAAATGTTGGATGAATTGAATCTCTTTAATTCAATAGTCCATAAAATAAAATCAAAAATAAACCAAAATGCAAATTCTTTCCTTACCCGTTATACTATGTTTGGAAATGGCTTCGCCCAAACTTGTGATGTCAGCCGCATCCTTAACACTAAAAATAGAAATGAGCGCATCGTTTCATACAAAATGTATGCAGACCAATGCTCCATCCTTAATGTTTGGCGAAACAATGGAATTATGAATAGTTTTCAGCAGTTTTGATTCTCCACTAAAGGGATTGGTGGGTCGACAATGGATCTCTGGAGTCGAAGCAGGAGTCGGGATGACAGGTCCAGGATCTGCTTGTTTTTCTTCCACGACGGTATTTTCAGCGACTTTCTCAACTTCAACAATAGTGTGTTTGAGAATCGACGTTTTGAAATTGGCTTTGAGAGTCTTCCCCCCCTTTACTATCTCCAGAGGGATCGAATCAAGACACTCAAACAAGAACAACTGCTCCCCTTAAATGGTAGAACAACAAATACAAATGCTGTTAAATCAAATTTAAAAACTATAAAATGTTGTAATAAATTAGCAGAGTACAGTAGTACATATTGCTTATAGGAAATTGTCTTTACCGTCAAAGTGAAGCCATATATTGAGTGCTCTTATGAGTAATTAAAAAATGAAATACATCAAAACTCAAATTTTAGAAAAAAAGGTCGTAGTTCGTAAAAAAACGATTTTTATCAGTAACGTAATGCATAATTATTAACATAAGTTGATTCCACGGCTCAAAAAACTTATCAATCCTGAAAAATTTGGTGGGACCGAAATCAATCAACTCGACATACACCGCTCTATAGTAGACATTTATCTTCACGACACGCGCTCGAACAAACTCAAACTGAGTAGGGAGCAAGTAATATTTCATTCACTCGAGGAATCCGCGCACGGCTGTTTAGCGCTCGAGCTATAAAAACACAAATTATTAAAAATAATTGATTGTTTTATTAACACGATAATAATTGATTGTATAAAATTATTTTTGTCTGTCGTTTAATACCTGTGCCACTGCTAATAGCCTCTGCAATGTCTTCATGAAGCTTCTTCAACTAGGAAAAGTCTCTTTTGCAAACCACAGTAATCTTCCTCATCCCCCAGTTGTGAGACACAACGCACACAGCATTGTTCACTAAATTTGGAGATTGACTCACATCGTCAATGGTCAAAATCTTCTTCTCTTAGAATTTCTTTTCCTCGAGGTCAGCAGCCACTGGGACAAATTGCGGACTTGGAGAAATCACATCCTCTGGATCTACAAAAGCTAAAGTGTCTAGAATAAGACCAGAATGCTGCAAGGCACCAGCTTCCCTGAAAAACAAAAAACGACAACACCACTTTGATTAAATAACTGAAATTTAATTAGTCCAACACACATCTTCCGTGGAAATTAAACAAAATCAAGTCTAAAAAATATTGAAACATGTCCACAATAGATTAAATTTACTTACAGTTTTTTTAGTTTCTGATTCAGGGGTGATAAGCATTCAGAGCTGCAAACCTTCAGAGTGGGAGCGCGACAATGTTGATAGCCAAAATGAGATCCACAGGTGACACAGTCCAAACTTTTGTACATCTTCAGGACCTCGTCAAGCTACAAAACGTCCACAACAAAAAATATACAAAAATTAATTATCAACCAGACATGATTACATGATTACTATTTAATTTAATTATCATTAATGCAATGAGAATGATTACAAAAGCATGAAATATCTCACCGCATCAAACAATGCTTGGTCCTCTATGACGAGACTGACAAAGATATGTCTCTATGATCCTCATTGTCACTTCTTCACACGTATTTGATTAAAGTAAAGACGCCAACAATATCTAATTTACTTAATGACAGGAACGACAGCAAGAAACAGAACAAGACGAATCACTATCAAATACAGTACACCGATTGCTTGGTTTCAACTTTTAAAGAATTAAACGAGTGATAAACGAAAATCACTGGTAAAAATAACTGAAGGGCACAAGGTAGTTACTCGACCAAATCTGAAGCACGAATGATACATTTTCTATGCTAGGCTTTAAATTTATACTTTTGAACAAGTTAAATAAAAGAGGGCTCTTCTAGGCAGAAGGAAATTTTAGTACAGTAATTACTGCTTATATCTCACAAGTTAACAGCAGCTGCAGTCGGTCGAGCAGCAGGCTTTGTTTATCCTAAAAATATGTAAAATAATCCAGTAGTTATTAGACTATTCAACATTGATGAAGATGAAGGAAAGCCTTTATTGTGTTTTTTAGACTTCTTGTAGGTAGGTATTATTAGTAGGGTAGAGGGGGGTAATCGTGATAGCCAAGTTTGAAAACAACACATTAACATCTATATAATATGACGTACCGTAATTTCTCTAATAGTTTTCCCGCGTACTATTCAAACTCAAGCTTCGACCCCCCCGCGCATAATAAGAGACCCGCGCACTGCTATTTAATAGTGTGTTGAATAGACCTTCGTAATATTCAAACTGAGGTGGCTCCACCCCGCGTACTGTTAGATGCCCGCGCATTATTAGAGACCTGCGTACTATCAGAGGAAATACGGTATAGTTATTTAGCTCGAAATATCAACCCCTAGTCTTGGATGCAAGAAATTTCTTTACTGTTGGTGTTAATGTTTCCCTTGTAAAATCTGAGCGGTCACAATTAGCCTTTTTTACCCTACTGATATTTTAGTGTGTTTGACTTAATAATTGCATTATATGTGAACCCACACAGAATGATATACAAATGTGCTCATTTATTGATTTATGTTTAATAAGAGTATAATCAGCCATTTAAGTAGGTAATTACTACAGTTAAGGCAACAGTCACAGTTAGTATGACATGCAGTGGGCGCGGGTTATTTAGTAATTTCTGAGTAGGTATATTTGATAAATATGTTTTTTTAAAACAGGTAATGAAGAAGCAAATAACATATGAATCAATTATAAAAAATACAGTTACACATTACGAGTTATAACACATTTGCACGAACATGATTTAAACTACTAGGAAAACTAACTGAAAATTGTAGAATCAGAATCGCCAAACTAATGATAAAATGCAATGCAATAACATATACTTAATAAACTAAAAGCCACAGTTTCGGTCATTTAACTTACATACACTCCTTTTAACTATTCTTGCGTGTGAAATTCAGGTGTTAAATTGCTAAAACTTTTGTCAGCTGTAAATATAAGTTGCTTCTCTGAGTGTAGACTAGACACCTATTTCAACTTGAGATAAGAAAGCTAAAAGGTTGAAGATAAAGTTCAAAATTGAGCTGTGAAACCGCCTTTAATTTATAATTCTTCACTGACTAGTAAGTTAAACAGCTGACTTCTAATACAGTGTTTACTTGTTTACTGAATTTATGTGAGCTGCTGTGGCTGTGGACGTGGACCCGTGGACTGGTCTGTGATTCTGAATTCTTATCCTTGGGAAAGTTGAGAACTTGTATAGTTAATAGTAATAATAATTAATTTTATTTTATGATTTGCCAGAATTGCCTGCCTAGGCGTCGTCCATATATCTCGTATACAAAATAGGGGGAGGGGGGGTCATACTGCTTGATGACATTTGTATACTATTTATCGGAGAGGGGGGGAGGGTTCGAACCCATGATCACGTATACACATTAAATTGTGAAATGAACAGAAATTACTGTTTTATTTATTCAAAATTTCTAAAAATCTGTCACTTGTTTTCTATTTATACTTTGATTACAGGGCCCTACGGAGAGTTAAATTGTATTGTAGTGCTAACAGAGATAAGATAAAATGAATATATCTTTATTGAATTTTTTTTAAGTACTAATTTTATTTCTCCCTATGCAGTCAGTGGACTATCAACATGTTTGTACAGAATTAAATGCTTAGGATTAACAACTTCAATTCTTTTTAGCAAAGTAATTGAATATAAACACCGAGCATTTATCAAATTAGAGCTCTGACCAGCCGCAAATACTTACTATAAAAATTAAGAAATAAAATAATTTTTACCTCAATGCTGGCTTCATCGACTTGAACGTAGTTGAAAAGTTTGAACTGCTGTAGAGACAACCAAAGTGATGGCTAGCAAGGATAAAGCTGCCATTTGTTTGCATGCAAAATTTATCCTTGCCAGTCTTCACTTTCAGTTGACTCTACTATACTTACGTTCGAATTTTATTGAATCAGATGAACATTTATATATTAACCCTGGAGATTTAATTTTGATTCTCCATCAGTTAGTTTTAAATACTTTATATATTTAAATCTAAACACGGAGTATATAGAATTGTCCACTGACTGCTATATACCATGTTTCCTGTAACAGGGCAGGGTTCTGACATTTAATAATTTACTTGTCTGGGAGGTTGGATAGTTGGATCTTAAATAGTGGAAGGTTGCAATTTAAGTTGTGGGCTGCGCGACAGGCGTTACAGGAAATACGGTGCATAATTCATTGCCATATTGAAATACTTGACTAATTTCAGCTTCAACAAGTCGTAACTATATATCATTTTTGAGCTCTTAAAAAAAGTAAAAGAAAACTGTATGTTCTCACTTCTGGCCCATAAAAGCACTTTTTAGCGGGAGTTTAAAACAAAACAGATTGTTTTGCAATGCTTTAAATACCACCTGGTGTCTAGCAGTCCAGCTACTCCAGCTGTAAACATAAACATAATCAGATTCTACTAATTAATTCCGTTTGAATAGTGTATCTTTTATATAAATTTGCAGTGAGTAACCAGTAGTAAGCAGTTTTGAATTTTTGAGTTAGCGCGAAACCTACATTACGTTTTTCTTCATTAAAAATTAACTGATAAATCTAAATCACGTTAAATTATGTCTAAAATTGATTTAGTTTACTTCCTCGCTCTCCGCACTGCCTCATGTAACTGTTAGGGCTGCTTTATCTCCTTGTTTTATGACTAAACTTTTGTCAATCGAAAATTACAAACTGCATTTACAAGTTTCAAATATACTCTATAAATTAAATACTATATTGAAGTTGGAAAAAGTTTAAACTATGGGTCTAAAAAGTCTGAACCTCAAAATAAAAATGTTTAGAATTTAGGTTTTACATTTTTATCAAAACAAAAATCACTAAAAAATGAAATACTTAAAAGTAAAACTACATTTTGGCTGAAGTAGGTAATTTATAAAATGTACCAATGTTGTTTTGACTAGTAAATTGAATAATCCACAGTTATTTTGAAAATCGGTATTTCTTATGACGAATGTATACGTATATAGGGGGGGGGGGGGTTTCGTCAATGATCACGATTGTATACTTAGAGGGGGGGAGGGGTTAAAAAAGTCAAAAAAGTGTATACGAGATATATGCACGACGCCCTACCCTTGATCTGCCACTGCCAGAATCTGCCTAACCGCCTGACCATGCTATCACCATCCGGTGTTACCGTCTTGTTTATATCACTTCCAGTAATCTCCTAACACGCGTTCTACATTAATTATGCTCAATAATCTCCTATAACGTTTTGAATTAAAACGCATATTGCTGGAAATAGTTTGACTACCCTTCCCTAACTTCTGCGTTACGCTCCTTATTATTTTTCTTCCCTAGACGATTAAATTCTTGTTGGCCTTATTTCCTATTCCTTTTCATTTCCTAAATTCTCCATGGGCGTTTCGTTTGTTCTCCACTTCGCAAAATACCCATAAGTAATCAATATTTTCCTACCCGCCCTAGAATGCCCGTTAATGTTTTGTGGTCTGCTGCCCTCCCCCAGAAGTATTTAGTTATGGTTTCATTTTTTTTCTATCATCCCCCAAAATCCAGTGTAGCTTCGTTTTTTCGTATCGTTCAAGAAGGTGTTGGAAAAATTGCTATAAGAAATGTTGTATGGGCCAGAAGTAAATAAACAAAATCAGATTTTTATTTTTTCAATGGCTTCAAAATGAGCTATTACTCGACAAAATCGCTCAAGTATTTCAATATTGCTTCAATATTGTTCAAAATTATGTAAATAGGTAGAAATAAATGACACATGACAGAAATATTCAGATCTGCAGTTTTATTTAATAGACGCCACGCAATTTGAATGGTAATTCGCATTAAAACTTATTTAGCTAAATTACTTATTGTTAATTGAAACTATTCAACATGAGCTCAGTAATTCTAACCTGTAACAATACACAGAATTCAATACACATAATTTTTTAATTCCTTATTAATGCATAAATTTATCTCGACCTAGATACAAGAATAAAACAGTATTACCCAATGGACTAAAATTTATCATGTTATATTTTAACTTACAATTTCATGATTACATTTCGCAACATGAAGACATTATTTTATGCTACTTACAAAATAACCTATAGCCATTTATACATTAAATTACGTGCCACATTTTCTTTCTTGTAATAATCAATAATATTATTTTCCTATTTAAAATCTAATTTCCCCCTTACCGTGATACTCCATCCCTTAACCCAACAGAAACATTATTATCTACTTCTTATACATTTTATCAAGTGTAGTGTCAACTGAAATACTTTTTGAAATAATAATGTTTAGGTAGAACTTACAAAAACAGTAGAGGCATAATATATTAGATTCATTAATTTTTCGTTTTTTTAATCGTTTCCAGTTTTAAACCAAGATGTTTACAGGTTTAAAACACAAATTCGCATAAATTAACGAATCCAGAGCAATTAATAATAAAAAATAAATTTTTTAAATTTTTATGCTTTCTGAAATTGAAATTTGTTTTTGCTTGTTGCTCAAATACTTTTTATACACTAGTTTTCGAGTTTAGTTGCGTATATTTTGACACCTTCCGCGTTATTGTACATTTTTACGTCGCTTCTAAGTCACACAGTGCTAGCTTAAGTGTCTTGTTACCATTTATTTTTATTACAGACAGTATCGATTATAGCCACTTATAGATAGCCTAATTATGCATAGTTATATGTAATTATTATTGAAAAATTACCAGCATATTTTTCAACATTAAAATTAGGTCATAATTGCAAAAAATATTGCTTATTTGTTAATAACATATCGGTAGATTATAGATCCGTTCCACGTTTGAGTCACAGTGTATTATTTAGGTAAACTCACTATAGTCAATAATTAAAAAATTCTGCAATTGCTTTCATACCACTGCACTGGCAACTGAATGAAAGATTTGAGTAACACCTTGCAATTTATTCACTTAACTTTTGTGTGTATACTTTTATTATCAATAAATTATGCAACAAATTGTTCAACTTTATTATATTACAACTCTAAATGTAATGTAATCTTTAATTTACTCTATGTTATCATATTGCTATCAAGATATTTGAAATCATACACTCCTACTTTTTTTTATATAAAACATAATTAATTAAATTTGTTATACATTTTATCCCGTCTACTAATTATTACAGGAAATACATACACAGGTAATATGTACATAAACTATTCCAATCAGTAATATTCACGATTAGTTCAACAGACCGTAAGACCACAATTAATGCTCAAAAAAGTTGTCAGGAAATACTCTCTGTCAATGTAGACAACATAAACCAAATTTAACGCACAATTCAAACACGAGCTCTGACCCCTTGGGTACTGTTCAAACTAAAACAAATCAGGCCTAAATTCATTTTTAAAATTTTATTAAAAACATTAAAAAATCAGATTGATTGCCGATTACCCGCGTCATACCCCCGCGTACTACTAGATGCCCGCGTACTATTTAATCTGGACGACCTACCTCTCGCGTTCTATTCGATACTTTCGTACTATTAAAGAAAATACGGTAGGTACTTATAAATTAAGGGTGTTACTTGAGGAGCACCCAATAATGACGTTTAGGAACAAGGCAAACTTTTTACCCCTTCCTTTCCTGAGTATAGAGCAAAATTAAATTGCAGTTGAACATTTATAAAAAAACTAGACTAAATCCATGAGATTCTTTCCAATAATCTTGGGTCCAAAACGAGCCGTCTGATCCGGGACACACTGATAATCCTTGTGAAACATTTGGTCCAAGCTCAGTATCCACTTGTTAGCAATCCATTTTTCCCCGATGATAACTGGACAGGCTCCGTGCCAAGAGCTATAATCCGCGCCCCCATTTCGCATGGAATTGAACCAGAGAACTGCGGAGCCCTTGACGGGCTGGATAGCAATCCCAGACATAGGGAAAGAAGTCCCTCCCCCTTTCTCCACGTCCCCCAAGTAGAACATAAAAGTGGACATCCGGTCCCCATCCAAATAAATCCTATTACGCTCTCCGGACATGTTTTCACTGAATACCTTGAGGGCATCTAAATGGAGCGAGTAATGACCCCCGGAAGTGTAGGCTCCGACTTGTAAAAGTTCTGACGACGTTAGACTCCTCATGCTCGTCAGTCCCATTACGGCTTTAATTTTGAGAGGAATAGAACGAAACTCGTCGAGTGTATTGTCGTCTACTAAGCTGCTTGAAGAAGCTCGAAAGGAGGTCAGGTAGGTGGTTTTGACGCTGTCAGTGTACACGGTGGAGTGAGACAGTCCGTGACTCGTTTCAGATTTTAGCATAGATATCATTTGATCCCCAATCATATCGTAGTACTGAATGATGGGGTGTGGCTCTATGGAGAGAAGCTCCGCCTTCAGTGGGTTAATTCGGTGGTAAGGACTCACTGCCGTTTCATACCAACAAAAGAGCTTGGCTCTGTCCGCTTCACTTTGGTAGTTTTGACCGGAACAAGTTCCCCAGTATTTGATTTCGTTCAGAGAATATAAATCTTGAACACTATTCAAAGATGCTAACTCTGCTGTGCGCCGTCTGGTACGGGACAATAGTGGCTGAGAATAATTACAGCGTGTGGTAAAAAATAAAGTGTCCCTTATTTCACCACCACTAGACCATTCGTCGTCATGCACTTGTATGGCGTATCTTAAGTAATCGTCGATTTCTCGATTTCTTTGAGATATCAAACTAGAAATACCTTCACGCAGCTTGCGCCGTTGCGCTTCTTCAAACCACTCAACTGCCAGTGCGTAGAATGGGGACCCTAATCCTTCTTTCACCAGCGCTTCATCTCCTATTTGGACGCAGTCCTCTGCAGACAGATTTAAATTTGTTTGGAATCCCGCCAATATCCCAGAGGAGATCTCGAAAGTAGAAAGATCGTACACGTGTTGTATTCGGAGTATTGCACTTAGCGCGTACTTGACATCATCTTCTACAGGCCAACCCCCCGATTTCATGAGGTGCAATATTTGATTTTGAAGATTGAGTTGAGCCTCTTGCGTCGGGTCGAAGTTTCGAATAATTTCTTTGAGCGTGTCCAAAACTCGACGGAGCATGAAGAAGGTGCTGAGTGGGTTCCATGCAATTTTAAAGGCTCTGTTCATGCTATTATGGTCTTCTGTTGTTTGCTTTTTTAAGTTCAGCTGGAGGGAGCCGCTTGTGATTTCAAAATTTTTGAGGTAGCTGTGCATTAGCTTATATTGGGGAAGAGTATGAGCTTTTGTATCGTTAATATTGTCAAAGGTCCTGGGTCCAAATCTGGAATAGAAATCCTTGATGAGGGTGTAAACAATTTCTTCATTTTCTGCTAAATTTCGGAGTAGTGGTGGAGAACTTGCGACGGAATATGAATCTGGTTGTTCAGTGATGAATTTATTTTCGTCAAAATGTGGCCAGGATGTTAGTGTGTCGTACTTTGTGTCACTCTGTCGAGCACTGGCATATGCACCGGCTCCGGCTATTACTAGGGCTACTATCATGGGCAGCGGTAAAATTAAAATTATATGGTAGTCAAATAACAGATCACGAAGCTGGTTTCGGTTACTCAGGCAGATCATTATCAAATAATTTTAATATCAAATAAATAATTACATTTAAATAATATTATAACTTTTGAGTAAAGAATTTTGTCTGGAAAAAAACTAGTAAACCTCCAAATGATAATGTAAATAGAATTTTGATCCAAAAGCGATGACATATTTAAAGTAAATTACCTACGTGAAATTGTTATCCAAATAAATTTTATTGCATTCATTATTGTATTACATAGCAGTATTGTTATTATTGTTATATAAAGAATTAATAGTGAACAACGTAACTAAATGCCTTACTAATGTTACTAATAATAGCTTTAGAAAGTGGTGATAGGAAAATTATTAATTCATATTCTTTAAACAATGATGTGAAGTAATAATTATTCTAATTGTGCTTATTAAGCTAATTACGCAACCTAATAACACACAAAGCACCAAGCTGAAAAGTTGTTACTTTGGCATTTTTCGGAGTGCTCATCTGGTAAATATTCGGGTAAGGATAAGGAAGGCCTTGTCGTATCTAAAGCAGTTGGTGGTAAAATAGCTTCAATTCTTGGCCCGATCATTTGCAAACTATTCATGCAAAACTCGGCCTAGCTGCTTCCTACATTTTGCTTCAGCAATTCAAAAATGTATACGAAATTAGCAGTCTTGTGTACGAGAAGAGAAAGAAAATACTGGGCCCGAGTCATGCTGATACATTTGACGCTCACTTCCATACTAATATGGCGCTTTTCTACCTTCAAGAATACGAAGAAGCTCTGCGTAAAAACAAAATTCTGCACGACCTTCAAGCCTCATCCTCTCTTAGGGTTGAAGGGACGTGCCCTGACTGTCGCTGCCCTTTGCTTGGCGAGGCAGTTGTTTTGTTAATGAATGAATAGCGTAATGATGGTTGAACTAATCTTGGGATGCGAACAATAATGTAAACGTTCTTTCGAAGAATTTTATAAAACTTAGATTTCCTTAAGCTTCTTCAGCTATTTAAGGGTAAATATAAATATGCTTTGTAAAGACGATTGTTTCATACCTTTTTTTTACATAATAAAGTTATTACTAGAGCTAAAGTGTAGGAGTTATTTATTTTGCTTTTATTTTTACTATTTGAAAATACATTTACATAAAACCATGTAGGTTAAAGCTGGTAGGATCTTATTATTGAGTATTATAAGGTATAATAATATATTAGGTAGGTACTGTGAGAAATTAAAGCGAAAATAATTTTCACAATTTTTTGAAATATTGACAGAGAAGTAGTGATAAGGCAGGGAATTTAGTACTTAATACTTGAAGCCAACTTGAGATTAAAGTTACAAAAAAATCATTAATAAAATGAAATGTCACTTACTTTAGAGAATAGTAAGCAACGACAATAATGAACAGAATGTGCAACACACAGAACCATATAGGAAACCGTGACAGTGTCCGTTTTGATTTGGGTACAGAACCGCCAAGGCAGTTCGTGTTTAACATAAAAAGATTCGGGAAAAACTTTGAAATCAAACTTGAATCATAATTCCGGGGCACTTTGGAATGCCATGAATTAAAAATTTCCAAAACTTCAACTTTGGGTAAGCAGTTCTTGACAGTGCCATCGGTTTCCATTTTGAATTGAAAGAAACGTAGAATGTTCGTTTCGATTTTACAACTTAAATTAATCAATCGAACTTTAACTAACCTAGGAAAACAGGTTGGTGCGAACATTCCATCTTCCCAAATAGAACAGGAGTGACCCTTATCCACCTGTCCATGTCTCCCAGATACATGAAGCGAATCAAATTTTCCTCTTAAAATAATGGTTTTTAAGTTTTTCATCCGGAACATTTTCATTTTAGCTTGATACTCAACTGGGCAGATGGATAAGCTTAGTTCTTGTAGTGTTTCTTTTGAGGAATACAATAATTCATTAATTGTAGCAACTGTGTGCACACATAGAGTTGATCTCGGTAGGTAAAGATCTAGCTTAAATAGTTTTGGGTGTATTCTTGCAAATTTGTCAAGTTCAAAATTCAACTTTGGAACAAAACTGTCTAATATTGTGCAATTTAAGCCTCGAATAAGGTGCCCTTTTTCTTCCTCCATAATAAGTGGTAATGCTAACAAATTAACATTCTCGATGAAGCTCAATTTCGGAAGGGAAGATAGAAGCAAATGCCGAGTTGAACGAATGTAGGAGTCAAAATTAGGGCCGATAATCAGAGATTTTACTGAAACAAATTTTAAGCCACATTTTAGAGGAATTATATTCTGCTCCTCCTGCGTTTTTTGAACCAATGATGCTTTGGTTAAATCGAGACATTCTGTATTTGGTGTGTAGGTTTGGAGGAATGCAAATAAAAGCTCAAGCGATATAACACCTTGAGGACTCAGTGTTTTAATCTTGTCTCCATGAAGGTTGAAGAATGATCGGAATTCAGTGTAATCGGAGCCGGAGCAATCAATGATAGCAGAGCTCGTTGCGGTTATGGTACGTAGTAATTATGTGTAAATTTGAAGCCGGAAATTTTGCTGAATTTGAAATTAAATCAGACAGCTCCTTCAGAGTTCCCTTCTTGTCTCCGCTTTGGAAGTAGTAGGACAGTTCATTCTCCAGTATCTCCAGAGCAATGTAACACGCATCTCTTCGAAGTAGGGCTGAAGTAGCCGCATCGCGTCAACTTTTATTCACCAGCCTGAAGCTGAGCAAGTCTTCGGTTTCGAGGCATACATTGCTTAAAATTATTGAGAGTTCCTGGAACAAATTATACAATATCATTCAATTTTAATTGTGTCCAAATGATATTTTTTAATTAAAGACATTTTACTAATTACAATAATTGGTTTGTTGAAAGGAAAGTTGGGTATGCATCCATATACATAACATAGTTACAGTACACGCTTAGAAAAGTAGGAGTGAATTGACTACTTCACTGTTAATTTCTAACTACTTTCTTGTTACTCCGGCATCCACAGTGAATCCTGTTAACCACGGTCAATAGGATTATGGTCAGTGATTGACAGTGAAAACTGTTAGACTGAGTTTACTAGAATGGTGTTGGATCACGCAACACTAATCCTGTTGATCGATTTTATTAATAAAAAAATAACACCATAAACTGGAATCGTACCCCTGGGTTCGAACCCACACCCTTTGGATTACGAACCTGCATCCTTAACCACTGGACTGCCACAACACATTAACTATAGTTTACTAATTTAGCATACATATACAGTGATATAAATGCTTCAACAGGTTTAGTGTTGATTTAACAAGTTTGGTGTATCGTTTTGCAACAACAGTCTTGTTGCGGTTGTTGTGGTTAACATTTTTCCCCACCCTCAAAAATTTCAAAATTTACTACTAAACCTGTCAAAGTTAACAGCTTAACCTGTTGCCACGGCCTAACTACATTCGTGTCAAGATCTTTTATAAGCGTGTAGTATGTAGAAAAGTTACTTTTAAATATGTTTTAACTTCAGAACAAAACTTACATCCTCACAAAGCTTATTAGCCGAGCCAATATTCGTACTGGAACTCATGGTACGGTATGCTACTTTTCGTGGATAATTTTGGAGTTGAGATGTTCAGAAATGAGAATCGCTTCTTGTTAAGTCCAACTGACAACTGAGCAAAAGTTTCAGAAATGCATCCAATGCAATGATTAAACACAAGTGACAAGTGTTGGTAAATATCTGTATAGTATATATAAACTGAATAGGTTCCCTCTGAATTGACTAAACTACATAAAACATAAATGTAAATTAATAATGAAATAGTTGAAATTATTTCAGAAAGTTTAAAAATTGAAAGTAATGCCTAATTCAGAATTCTAGTTAAATGTAACCGTCTAAAAAAACAGCCAAAGATTACAACAGTCAAGAAGATGGAACTCAATACAATAAAAAAATTATACAGAACTCCTACCTCATTGAGAGTGAAACGAGAAACGACACCAAATGTGAATGTAAAAGGGTTTAAGTTTTAAACTTTGAATTAAACCGTAAAGTTTTAAAAAGCCAAACCATAAATATAAAGAAACTTGTGCATTCCTATCAGTTTCCTACCCTTCCTAACCTCCCTACCTTCATGCAATGTTGCCGTCTTTCTTCTACAACTTTCTGCAATCTCTAACCAGACTGGCGCACCTTCAAAATCATGCTCAATTCTCCTACTCCTAGCACATTTTGAAACGCATATTATATTACCGGTCAAAACTTCCCTACCCTTCACTTTCCCTAAAATCTCATTTAGTATTATGCTTTTTATTTAACTACTACACTCTAAAAATCTTGATGGCTCATATTTCCTACCTCTTTCACTAAATTTTCAAATGATGAATTGTATTTTCCTCTTTTCCCCAAGATACCCGTATTTTTCTGTCCTTTTCAAAATTCTACATTGACAATTCTCTACTACCCTGCTAAATATACGGTGTATAGGAGCTTTTGCTACCTAGATAATAACTACCCGGACATTTGATGCATTTGTCCAAACTTGAGGCGCGTTACCTATTACTGTGAATCATAAACTATTATTGTAAAAAACAGGATAGAAGTAGATAATCGCGGTCGTTGTTTTAATGTCTAATGGTGGCCTCTGTTTAAATTCATATTAGTTGAAAGCATTTGAAACCCAAAGACAGTAACTCACAAGGAAATGACGCGACATGCAACACCCAGATTTCACAGAGACCAATTTTAAAACATCAGGCTACTTTTCAATAGCGCAGATCCAAAGTACCTATAGATTGCATGTTGCATTGTTTGGTCACAGTGGCCGGCCCAAGTTAAAAAATTTAAATTTTGAAGCTTTTCTGCTCTATAACTTTTACAGTTCTCATCGCATTATGATAAAATTTGGGTTCATCTAATTTTTAGTCTTTATTCTGAGAATTAACTTTAGAATTTTTGAAAATTCTAAAATTTTCATTTTTTTTTCAAAAAATTAGTTTTTAAAATATCACCTCAAAAATATGTAAAAGTTTTTCGATTTTTTTTAAAAAAAAATGAAAAGTTTTGAATTTAAAAAATCCTGAAATTTCCTCATTGTCAAACTTTTCTGTCCCAACTGTGTTCTTGTTACTGTATCCATCGAATAGTTTCAGATATACAGCTGAAGACCGCCATTAAACCAAACCGTACACAATTAACTATGCTCACCCTCTAAAGTTATTGTAGAGTACTGTGGACTGTACACGGGTGCACACTTGATGGTAAGGAACCTTTATATTTAATTATGCAAATCATCCTGCACAATAGGACTAACTAATGTATAAATGGTGGTGTAGATTCGCTGCGTAGGAGAATACAGGCAAACGGAAATTTTATGAGAGGGTCAGAAATCACAAACCCACCACGGATTTTGGGGGAGCGTATACAGGAAAATACTAATCTTGAATGATTAGAATTTTGAAATGTGATAAGAGAAGTGAGTTTAATTTTTAATTTGCGCCGGTCTGGTAGGAGATTCCAAGAAGGTAGTAAGACAGTTATCGGCAACATTGCATGCGGATAGGGAGGATAGGAAGGGTACGTCAATGATAGGAATATACAATTTTCCCCACTATAACCAAACTTAAAAAACTACGAAACTGAAAAAATTGTTTATTTGCTCCTGCCACAATCCAGGAGAACCAAGGATTACAGTTATGCATTTTAATTTAATACAAACGTCCACGTGACGTCACTGACGTTGCTAGTAGTGTAAACCATGCTGGGAAGTACACAATTGACCTTCCTTGACCCCGTGACCCCTCAAGGTCATGACCCCGTGACCCCATGACCTCATCCCCCTAACCTAACACCCAATGAACTCCCCCAAGGTCATCTAAGGGCCCTCCCCCGTAAACGTAACAGTATGACGCCGCCAGTGCCCCGCCCCCTTCCACTATACCGCTCCTGTACTGGTCAAGTGCATCGCAATTGTACCCGCCCATTATCCCTCACAGTACACTTAAAGTGTACCGCCACTATGACGCCATCGCCCCGCCCCCGTCCATTGGCCCGCCACTGTACCGTCCAAGGGTCCGCCACTGTACCCGCCATTAACCCGCCACTGTACCGTCAAAGTGTACCGTCACAGTACCCGCCCATTAACCCCCACAGTACCCCCAAAGTATACCGCCACAGTCACGCCAGTATCATGGGCCCCTCTCATACCACGTGATTGGACGGCGCCATTGCCCTGTACCCGCCCCTGCCAAATAACCCGTACACGTCACAGGGTCAATAAAGTGTCAAACACTCTGACGTGTCAATCGCTGTTAAGATTTATTATGTATAGCGTATATGCACTGCATAGGAGCTCGTTATAATACAATTTAAAAATAAATTTCGATTTTAAAAATATTTTTAAATATGCAAAATATGCTATATAGTTCATAGTTATTATGCATTCACGTAATAGTGGTAATATTACCACGACTCAAAACTACAATTAAAATAATAGAAAACAATAGGACCAATAATATAAAAATTGACATAGATGCAGTACATCCTGCAACTTAAATACCAAATTAAAAAAATGTCTAATTTTTAATACGTAAACTTCTATGCACAGCACACTCGTACATTTAGTATTGCTACAGATTAGAATGACAAACAGTAGTGTAGTATATGCACAACCAAAATAAGAAAAATTTATGTAATTTCCTTACTCACCTACAGCTCCATCACCATTTGATGTATATAAAAAATACAAATGAAACCCTACATATTACATAGGAAATCCTCTGCTGACAAGTTTAAAGGCGCATTTTGCTACTGCTCATTAGTATTCTATATTCTACGCAGCGCATTGTGAAGAATAATCACATGTCCACGTACAGTCTATGATGCATAACTACTTTCAAGCACGTTTTTGCTCCCTGCAAATAATTTATGCAAAAAAGTGGTACTCATTAAAATACCTTACACAAAGCACGTCTCCATGCACTGATGTATTTTTTTTGTACTCTACGTACGCAGTACCTCGCAACAAAATTATACAATATTTTCAATCTTGCATCCTGGTCATTAGGTAATACTTATAAAAAATGCATACAATTGCTAAAAATAATTAATTTTTGCACACGTACCTCTGCTTATCTAATAATTTTACGTACTATTTTGAACTTTTACATTAAAAAACTGGACTTGTATATAAAACCGTCCTTCTGGATATTTTTTATTCCCAAACCAAAACTCCTATATAAACGAATCTTAGTTTTGGACAAAGTAGCACTGCTCACACAGCTTTGCTCGGACCCTGTCATTTTTCATGGAGCTCCAACGTCTCCACGTAGTCATACCATGACCGGGCGGTCAACATGTGACTATAGTGTCCTGACGTGGAGTGGTGGATATGACTGGAGGGTTGTCGGACATTTTCTCCCTCGGAATTTTTTTACCCGGAGACTAAATTTTTTTTTTCTGGAATTGTACTTAATGACTTTAAACATTGACTTTGGGGGGTTGTAAGTTTTTGCACCTGGAATGTTACCGGACCCTGTCATTTTTCATAGAGCTCCAACGTCTCCACGTAGTCATACCATGACCGGGCGGTCAACATGTGACTATAGTGTCCTGACGTGGAGTGGTGGATATGACTGGAGGGTTGTCGGACATTTTCTCCCTCGGAATTTTTTTACCCGGAGACTAAATTTTTTTTTTCTGGAATTGTACTTAATGACTTTAAACATTGACTTTGGAGGGTTGTAAGTTTTTGCACCTGGAATGTTACCGGACCCTGTCATTTTTCATGGAGCTCCAACGTCTCCACGTAGTCATACCATGACCGGGCGGTCAACATGTGACTATAGTGTCCTGACGTGGAGTGGTGGATATGACTGGAGGGTTGTCGGACATTTTCTCCCTCGGAATTTTTTTACCCGGAGACTAATTTTTTTTTTCTGGAATTGTACTTAATGACTTTAAACATTGACTTTGGGGGGTTGTAAGTTTTTGCACCTGGAATGTTACCGGACCCTGTCATTTTTCATGGAGCTCCAACGTCTCCACGTAGTCATACCATGACCGGGCGGTCAACATGTGACTATAGTGTCCTGACGTGGAGTGGTGGATATGACTGGAGGGTTGTCGGACATTTTCTCCCTCGGAATTTTTTTACCCGGAGACTAAATTTTTTTTCTGGAATTGTACTTATTGACTTTAAACATTGACTTTGGGAGGGTTGTAAGTTTTTGCACCTGGAATGTTACCGGACCCTGTCATTTTTATGGAGCTCCAACGTCTCCACGTAGTCATACTATGGCCGGGCGGTCAACATGTGACTACAGTGTCCTGACGTGGAGTGGTGGATATGACTGGAGTGTTGTTGGACATTTTTGGTATGAAATTTTTTATTAAAATAATATGCCTAAAATTTTTTTCAGTATTTTTAAAGTTAAATATTTAATTTTTTGTAATGTAAAGACCTTAAGTGCAAAATTGAAGTTTAACGTAAAATTATATTTAAATTTAATTAACGTTACATTGTTTATTCAATTGACAATTACGGAATAAAATTAATGCTTTTTGCTAGTAGTAACAATCTTGCTAGCGTTGATGAAATATAAACTGCAGGTTTTTACTTGTTGTGTAAAACATAGTTACTGAATGTTGTTTCAATTGAAAATAGTTTAATAAAACTTAATGCGTTTATTTAAATTAAATAAAATGAGAATAGGCCAGTTGATGCATGATGCTGTTAATAACTGATGGTAAAAATGTAAATTAATTATTCAATTTGACATGATTTATTGTAGCAGTAAACACAAATTATTACATTTAACTATAAAAATGTCATCATTTTTAATTTTTAAAAGTATATATGAACAAATAAATATTTGCTTTTTGTTGCAATTAATAAATTAAAAAACAACACGAACAAAATAGTGCAATTTTATTGTATAATGAATTTAGGACGACCCTATTGTTGAATTATTTATTGTTAACATTTCTTGAAAATGAAACATGTCGAGTTAGATTAGAATAAATTTTGATCGCGCAGCAACGTTGATTTATCTTTTTCCCGTAGAATATGCAAATTTTATTTCACTGCTTTTTTTTACGATGGGAATGACACGATGATTTACGAATGACTTTTTTTGAAACTTGCTGCAATTGCAATCTTTCAAATGATTTCCAACGAGACAACTTAATCATTCTATTTGGTGATACGTTTAATTGTAGAACGTCTGCTGCTTTGATGAGTGCGTCTTGAACTTGCAACACATTTTCTGTAGGTTCCTGAATTTGCAAGTCGCTCACTAAAACCTTACTACTTATTGAATTCACTTTATTCTCTGCTCTTTTGGTAATTGCTATTGATGGTTGATTGAATACTAACGGTGAAGTTAGGTCTTGAAACGTTGAGTTTATTGATTCTTTGTTCATAAAGATTCCTATTAACGTGTCATACAACTAAGGTTCAATAATCTTCATCACTGTCGCCATTGTTCAGTCCAATGCAAATTCGTTCTAAATTCGCAATTTCAAAAAACACTGTAGATAGCAGCTGTTGTATCAGTTGTTGACTTTTAAGACAAATGATTCGAATTCTTTCAACTAATGGTTTCCGAGTGGTATTGCACGCCGTTAAACACTTTTTATGAAATGTTTTAATCTTGTTTGCAGTAGATTTTGTGTGGTTGCACTCAAATAAATCAACGTTTGAAGCGCATTCAGCTATTGCTAAAAGCTGATCTAGCGTAGCTCTATTTATACAATTCTTAAACCGCCTCAGTTGTTTCAGTTTATTTTTACGAGATGGAATTAGGTTATAAAGAAATTCTTGTTCTTTTTCTAATCTGGTGTTTATTTTGACGGAATGTAAATTAGGCAATTTATTGGATCAGGATATAAATTTGACCGCACCCAGTACTTAGTGTTCGTACTCTTTGGGTGCATGTCCAAGAAGAGATAACCGTGCTTACGAGAGGAGACTGCGTTAATATAGGCTTCTTTCAGAAATTTTATTTCTCCTGGACACACCTGACGGGCAATATTTGTTATAATTGATCGATCTCGTCGAAAATCAAATATAACTAGATATTGCGTAGATAAATTCACGTCACGCAGGCCTGATTTAAAGGCATTTTGCATAAGTAATATCATGGAAGCTCCTCTATGATGGCAGTGTTTTGTAAAATACTTGGTTAGTAATAAATTCTCAGGACTGCCTTTTTTGGAAATAATGTCTAACTGATCATCTACTATAATAAGAATTGTAGAGTCTTTATATCTTTCAATATCATAAATATCATTAGAAAATATAACGTCAGGATCTAGTTTCTGAATTTCGTAAAATTCATCTTGAAAGTCACAGTAAATGTACAATACCTTTTGAATCGGAGTATCTATTATAGCTTTTTTATTTAATATTAAATTTAGTACAAAGTAAGTTTTTCCAGCAAATGACGGACCATTTATATTTAAAGTAAATGGAGCCTTTAGCTTAAAATCTACTAAATCACTTGGTTCAGACGAATGGTAATTTATGGTGTTCACTTATGCAGTAAAGAATATAAACTAAACTTTATTATTTGGGTTGCAAGCTTTTTATTATTACAAAACCATTTAAGTTATGCTACAACAACTCATATCATTACAACAATCGTATAATGTACGGTCTACATCATAAATTTTGTACGGATCAAAGTTACAAATAGTATTCATAAAATTTACCACTTTGCGATCGTTTGATCTTTTATTTACAGTAAACTGATTCAAAAATGTATTAAACGGAATTCCAATTGCCATAGAATAAAGAAAAAACACGCAATATTGTCCACATATAATTGAATTTGACGATTGAAATTGTGACCAAGATTCTCCGACTATTTTTGTTGGCGGACCTACAATATTTGTGTAGTGCTCTAGATCATATCCAAAAGAGTCAAGGTAGTAGCATTCTCTTGGTGAAATTACCCAGAAACTGATCCAATGGGATCCTGGACTGTTATTATTATCAACGTTACTTACAATTCCAAATGGAAATTGATCAAATTTAATAGACGATAAAAGAGTGTCAGCTGCTGTGATGTAGATTGGTACTTTAAATTCAGAGCAAGAAAATAAAATTCAAAACGCTTCAACTAAAGAAGTAGTATTCATACTGATTTTGTTACTGATCACCAAACGTAACCCTTTTGTGCTTGTCTATTTGAATTAACGATTGATAATCACAATAAAGAATGACGTTGATTGCTTCGTCCAAAGGTGCTCGAAAACGAATTCCAAGTTTGATTTGTCCAGATCGGTTAACAACTAGACCGTTTGTATTGTTCGGAAGCAATTGAAATGTTGTTACCTGCAAACATATATAATAATAAATATTCGTCTTAGAACTGTGAAAATAAAATGTAATTTAATTCAACAAAATACAAGTCTTACCGTTAGTGTAATTATCTCTCGTAATCCCATTTCCTAATGCCGGCCACGACGCTGCACTTTTGAGTGATCTTCCTCCTAGAAGAAAATTTTCCGCACCCGAGTTGTTTGAGCTTTTGAAGCTAAATGGTATACTTTTAAATTCTACAGATTCACTGTTCCATGTTAATGATAATTCAATTAAATCTTTATGCAGAAAATTGAACAGACTTTTATCAATTTTTCCATTGTAGGCAGCGCTTGATACAAACCCAACAGTGATCATTTTGGGTACTTTTTTCAAAATAATGGCATCCGTCATATTGCTAGTTGTACCTTGAGATATCGTATAGGTTTTAATTTCCATATCATTGCATGGAAATAAATACTTTTTACCCTCGGCAAGCAGACTTTTATGTTCATCAACAATAGACGACGACACAAATTTTCGACGAACATAAAGTATTGCTTCATTAATATCATATCTAAATGGAACACCACTAACTCCTGACTTAGTTGTGGTTGCTGAAGTGAGGCAAAATTCAGGTAAAGCTCGTCTTAATACAAGTTTAACTTTACACCCTGGAGGAATGAATCTTGTTTGGTTAAATAGATTTGTTACAATTTTTCCGAGCATAGAAAATTGCTTAGATTCTGCAACCATGTCGAAACGCTTTTTAAATCCTGCGTTCTCATTTTTAACAAATTTGTCTTGTACAGTGTCAGGATAATAGCCTTCATCAAGCAGCAAATCATTTTTTTCTTCAGGACTTGTTAAAATTAATCGTTGAATGTATGCAAGATATCCGTATTGGTTATTTGCATCAAAAACCTTAATATCGTTTAGATATAATTCAACATTGCAAAACATTGCTTGCAAAAATAAATAACAAGGACTAACAACATCAGTAGCAGCAAGCACTGTGCCATCTTGATTGCAAAGTCTGCAGTTGGTGTATAAAACGATGTCAGAGGGATCTACATAATCTAACGTATCAAATTCAAATTCTAGCGGGTTCCAATTATCTCGTAGCGGTAGTTTTGAAAAATGTTGAATGTATTCACCTAAAGCACCAATAAAGTTTTATGTTATTAGCAAAGTTACTTATATTGAATTTAGTTGATTTACAAAATGTGTTATATTTAGTAATAGACTACCTTTACTCAGTTGAGACGTATCCGTTGGTTGAAGGTAAAAGGAATTGAGATTAGAAACAAGAGATTTTTCAGAACCCTTGTAAGCAGTTGCGTCGTCTTCAAATAATGATTGTCCGTCCATTATAGAATAAATGGTTTTATAAATATTATGGTTTACGATTATACGCACGATAAGGGAGGATTTTGCGACCGCTACCTACTTGTTTCAAGTTAACAACTCGTTTATGACATTTTTTAGTCATGCTGCCTTGTTTTATACTTCCTTTTTTAGCACATGTTTTGCACACAGACCCGCCAGATTGTAATCGCTTAGGTTTTATACTTTTAGATATGACGTTAGAACGTTTACGCTTTTTAGATTGAATTGTCGCGGTCAATTTAGGTTTTTGAGTAGATGCGTTAGCTAAATGCTGCGAACTGTCTGTTGCAGTTACCAAACTGGAAGTTTGAGCTTCGCTAAATGGAATTAAATTTTTATTAGACTCCAACAAATCTACAGAATCGACAGTTTTATTAGATTTAAATGGAATTAAAACGTTGTTAGAACCATTGCCAAAATCAAGTGTTCCACCCATATTTTGACCAATAATAATAGGTTCAGGCGAGTATGTTTTAATGAAACTTGTTGCTGGTTCCAAAATACATGTGCCTTTATCGCAGAATATATTGCGCATTATCCTAGTTTGGGTTGAATGTGTAATTTTATAATACTTTGACTGTTTGCCTTCAATTTCAACACGCTACGTGTATATTCGTCAAGTAAGAAATGCGAATGTCTTGAATGTGGTTTCCTGAAAGCTGCAAGAACACTACTGACGAGATACTAAACTGAGTTTCACTTAAATAGCTTTTACTTGAGTAGCAATTTTAAATAAAAGAAAAAAAGTTTAGAGAATAATTATAAATAAGACCAGTAAGAAGTAAAAATTTTATATTGGAATATTATCTTGAACGTTATTAGCGGTTTGACCTTTGTCAACAATGGTCAAATAAATTATTAGGGCGTCCATGATCCATTAAACCAATCTTTAAACTAGGTGTAGCATGAGTTTGAAACTTTCAATATGTATTGAAACATATTAAAACTAAACGATAAAATATTATAGTAGGAGTTTGTGTGTTGTGTTTTAATTTATTTATTGCATAAAGTAGCAACTATCCACTGATTTGATATTTTACAATTTGTGAATAAAATTATTTTCAAGTATTATTACCATCGCCCAAGAAAACATTTTAAGTTGTTATGCAATTAATTAAAATGTTCTTGCTCCGTGTAGTTTTACAAGGTGTTTTTGTTAAACATGTTTATATACACTGCATGGCGTCAGACAGGTAGGTAGCTAAATTGATTTCTAGTTTGGCTGCTTGCTATTATTTTAATGTAAATTTGAATCTCATGTTATTGAAATTATAATAGATAATATATAGATTGATTATTGTTATTAATATTATTTGTATGTATGTAAAGCATCTAACGTATTTTGCATCGTTAATAATAATATGCATTATATTATTGTAGTTGTAATTTTGCTAGTTGTTATTATTGTAATGTTAAACTTCAATTTTATGTTATCATTATTATTACGTGAAGAATCTATATAACCTATTTTGCATTTAAAATAATAATAAGTACTTGTAAGTGACTCCCACATTATTTTAAACTGAGCATTTACTGACTCATATGCCGTACATACACATTGTAGGTAATAAATCATAACAGCGATTGACACGTCGGAGTGACTGACACTTTATTGACCCTGTGACGTGTACGGGTTATTTGGCAGGGGCAGGTACGGGGCAATGGCGCCGTCCAATCACGTGGTATGAGAGGGGCCCATGATACTGGCGTGACTGTGGCGATATACTTTGGGGGTACTGTGGGGGTAAATAGGCGGGTACTGTGGCGGTACACTTTGACGGTACAGTGGCGGGTAAATGCCGGGTACAGAGGCGGGCCCTTGGACGGTACAGTGGCGGGCCAATGGACGGGGGCGGGGCGATGGCGGCGTCATACTGTTACGTTTACGGGGGATGGCCCTCGCGTCATTATAGCGGTTTACTGTTACGTTTACGGGAGGATGGCCCTTAGATGGCCTTGGGGGAGATCATTGGGTGTTAGGTTAGGGGGATGAGGTCATGGGGTCACGAGGTCATGACCTTGAGAGGTCACGGGGTCAAGGAGAGGTCAATTGTGTACTTCCCAGCATGGTTTACACTACTGTTGCTGCCAGCCGTCCTGCCTTGCATTTAAGCTGCATTGCCTATTGCCTGCTGCCTTTCTGTGTAATGGTAATGAATGCTATATGGTTTAGTATAACTCCGTATTTTGGTATTTTACATGTAAGACCACAGTTTTAATTTGGAAATGCAAAAAAATGAAGTGAATGAACACGCATTATTACGTCACATTATTCACATCAATTTCGGATTTTTATTTTTTGTAAGAACTCCATACGAAAGCTGAACCGCGAGTCCCTTATCACGTGGTCGCGTGTGTTGTTTGAATAACAAAAACAAGCAAAAAACAGGTCCAAATATTTGTTTACCTTAGGTAATTGAAATGGTTGTTTACCTTAGGTAATTGAAATGGTTCCCAGTGTACTCACCGGGAGTGAACTCACCGGGAGTGTACTCACCGACAAAAAACTCACCGGCAAGTGGACTCACCGGGAGTGTTCAAGTGTACTCACCGGGAAGTGCAATCACCTGGGCTTTTTTGTTGGAATCGTTAGCGTTACCCAGGGGACACCACGAGGAGGTGATTCTTGTCCCCCAAAGCGGAACATTTAGTTCCTTGTCAACATTTAAGTAAATTAGTCACAATTAAAATACATAGATTTACAGTTACACTAGAGTATAGTTATTAACATTCCTGAGTATCCATAGTGTGAACACTACAATGGGTTGGACTTGATTGTCGTGCTGCCTTCGATCTCGTTTTCATTGCAGGTGTCAGAATAAGCGGCTGAGATCCACATACAGTCCACTCTCTACATAGCATACCTCCTCATAGCGTATACCTCCACATAGCGTACTTTTCACGCATCCCTGGCTAAATCCCTATGATTTTAATGCAATAATACCTCTATATAGTGTACCTCGACATAGCGTATACCTCCACATAGCGTACTAATTTTGCTGGCCCAAAACACTCATCTTGTGTAAATTTCGTCGCTACATAGCGTACTTTTAGAAATTTAAAAAATTTAAGAGCTCAGTTAAAAAAGTTACTATTTTTTTTTCTTGATCTAACTGATTTTGCAAACTTATTCAATCAAAATTACTAAGCACATTCTTTGATTGATTTGTGTAGAACCAATAATTACTTTAAACAGTAGAATTTTTTTTTGTTTTCATCTATAATACTGATTTTTTTTTAATCTGTACTTTCTACATAGCGAACTCTCCTCATAACGTACTAATATTGCTGGTCCGCTGAAGTACGCTATGTAGAGAGTGGACTGTAGCATTTGTAGTTGGTTTGAGCGTTTACGCCTTTGCTTGGGTGGTGGCTTCCTCGTTGCTTAGAGATTAGCATGGAACAAATTGCAAGGATAACTGCGCGATGGCTCCCATAAATCACGGCTTGGACTATATTCATGATGCCAAGGTATGTATGTATGTATGTATGATTATTGAGAATTTTGAACCTCGCGGTTATGTCTCCTTATCAGTTGCTCTACGATGTGAATCTTGGTGGGCATGTATGAACATGTCACTCAAGCTCCGTATCGCTTATACTTATCTTTAAACATGGATAGTGTATACTTAATTACGACCAAATGTCAGCGGAGTTTGTATATTTATACTCCACTACTAGAGATATTCACATTCTTTTTTCCTGCAAGCAGAGGGATCGAGCACTGGTAACTCCACTAAATCATCTTGAGCCGCCAAGTCAAGAAGAGAAAGGGATCCGCCGGTACCCGACACCCACCAGCCACAACTCGTGCGAAAGCTATTGGGTAGTAACCCCTGTAGCACAGAGTAGAGAGAGTGGGAATGAATGTATTGAACTATATGAAACATACAGTGAGAGGCAGTAGGTACCTACATTAAGCCATCCAACATCTCTGTCTCAGACAGTAGAACTGTCACAGATAAATGTATAATAGAAAGCACCCACTCACCTTAGTTCTCCACAACACCCCGTTTCTTCTCCCCACCCATCAGCCAGGAAAAATCACCAACACCAACTCCAATCCTGAGCGTGACTGGCTGGCCCGACTCAGTGGTGTGACCATGCCGTAGCATCGTCAAACCACCAAGCCGGGTTGATGATGCCAAGGTAGGCGTAAATAATGACTGTGCCAAGGATACATTCTCCAATTATGGAATTAAATTGCATTTGCAAGACGCTTAGTTGAGTGTGGTATTTGCATAGTTGTTGAGGGCTCAACTGAGGTCCGTTGCCTTCATCTTGGACTATGTCCCTGTTAGGCGCTATAGTCCTATGGTAACAAGTTGAAAAAAAATTATTGTTACTATATACCGATGTACAAACATTTAACAATCTTTTAAAACACTCCACTCCACCGATTTTAACGAGCCATATTTCACATTTTACCAATGAAACATTTTACACCCTTAAAAAACTCGTAATTAAAATTTTACGCATGTTTCTCGTTTTGTTTTTATGACTTATCGTTAGCTCATTTTGATTCTAGCTTAAATTGGATATGGGTTATTTTGGTTCTTTACAGATGAATAGTTTTCTAATTTATTTTAATGCGTTTATGTATGTATGAGTTTAGAGATTTTCAACCTGAGGTTATATCCCACTCAACTTTACTGTGTGATTTGAAGATCCCGCGAAGTAGTACATACTAAATCACATTGGGCTTCGCATCGTATTTTACTTTACTTTAATTACCTACACTTGTAGTATTTGGATAAGTCGCTACTTGCTGCGGACCACTTGGCGATAATTTATTTAGTATCCTTATTCAGGAGCTATTTCAACTTTCCGCCCAAGATTGCTCTTGGGCGAGGAGGAGCGGTTGGGTATCGATCAAGTAGGCAGAGTTCATCACGCTCTGACTAAATGAAATACTTACGCCCGCTTGCACACCCCGCCAGTTAGCCCTCCAATCCTCCACGAGGAAAAGTAACAGCAGCTACTTACAGAATTGATTGGAAAGATATATTTAGTTGTCTTATGTATTATGTTCATGCTCACGCTCGGCATTGAGCAGACTCATGTCGTCTATTATTGCTATCGCCTCTGTCTCCATCAGTATTAAACTGATACAGATAAACGAAAGCAAACTCATTTACCTTGAACATTCATACAACTCTCAAACTCCCCTGCCCAAGCCAAGTATTACCACTGTACCATTCTCATGCGAGAGGGTCTAAACTGACTACCGGCTGCGGTTCCCCCAACGCATTCAAAAAAGAATTAGCCGAGGATTATTTAGGACAGAGCAAGCTCCCCTAAGCCACAGTAGCCGGTGCGTTTACATTAAATAGTAGATAGGTTAAATTAATAGTTTCCCAGAATACGGAACAAACCTTGAAACAACGTTGTCACTTTGACGAAACTATTAAGAACCCCGTGAAATTCCTCGTGATGTTTAATTTCCACAACGTGCATTAAATTATGAGCAATAATCGCCACAGAAATTTACAATGCTTTAAACTTATCAGGAGCTGGTATCCCCTCTGTCTCAATGATTTGAGCGCAGCGAGCCACTACAAATATTTGGTACATGATGATAAGGCAGAATTGAAGCCAGTACAGTATGTATCTTGTATTTGAGTGATGAGCTGTAGCAAAATTTCATGGATTTTCTGTCCCAATAATAAGGATGACTTCCAAATACAAAATGACCCACATTAAGGAGTCTTCCTAACAAATCCACAGCTTTAAAAGACATCATACTATAATTATAGATGGAAATTGATTTTATTTTTATTTTCCAAAATATTTTTAGATTTTTAAGAAACTTCGGTAAGGGACTTTTATAGCAAAAGAAATAACGAACACCATGTGAGAGCTACACTAAAATTGAGCGAATGCCCGACATGTTTGTGTCTTCGGTCTTTGACGAAAGAAATACAAATATTACATATTCAAAAATGAAATACTGCTTGGCGAATAGTTTAAGATTCGTAACTGTCTTTGTCTTTGTATGAGGCAAAGTTCAGGTAAGATACTCTAAATAATAATACCTGCACGATCATTGCTACATTTATTAAAGTAGAATTTTAGGTACTTTTAAATATCTAAAATAAATAGGCTATATAGCCTATACTAAGTTTTAATTTAAGCAATAGACATCAGATGTGACGAAACCGCTCCGTACGCTCTGTTCATTTAGTATCGTATAAGAAATTGAATGCACTAAAAAATGATATAGGATATTTTGCAAAAAATATATGCATTAAACTATTAATACAAGTTACTTTTTTCAAGATCCAAAATGAACGTAGTTCTTAAGTCTGCACTGCACGCCCAAGTTATTTCAGTCATGGAATTGCGTAAACTAATAAACATGAATATTTTACAATGTTTGTGACTCAACATAACTACGTAGCAGTAAATTTTAAAAGTCAAAGGTTTTACAACATATTATGTAATAATAGTAATAATTTCTTCATTGAGTCGATTTAACCGAAGTTCATACAACCAGACTCAACGAGTCACTGTGGGTGAGGAAATAGGAGGCTACCGCGTTAGATCGTCTCGGTCTTTGTACCCTTTCACCTATCCCCGTCCCCTCCTCCACAGTAAAGGAGTCTCATTCCCTAGGCCCCTACAGTAAGTAGTGGTCACTAAGGAGCACCGATGGAGATTGGGTTTCAATCAACCATCCAGTGACGTTTACCGTACAACACCGAGCCGTAAACGATTAGCAGTGGCCGAGGATTGAAGCCGGGTCTGAGACTGTAAATTTCGTTACAGTCTGCAGTCCTAACCGCTCACCCAAGCACGCCTGCTTGCAAAAAGATGATATGAGATTTATGGAAGCTCCTCTACAATCAATAAGACATATACCAATGTTCGTAGCATGTAATTTAATATAGCTGAATGTTTTTTTATAAATTGCACCAATCACAAATAACGTCATTATAGACAATCCCTGAATATCTGTTACGCTTATAGGTAAGTACGTGACATGTAGTTAAAATAGGATGAAAACAAATTTAACGTAAGAACTTGGGATACTAGAAACTATAGTATTTAAAGGAAGTTATTAGGGACGATCTCTAAACATGTATAACTTATATCAATCAGTCCGTAACATGTAGAAGAAATTTTCACGTGACATCATTTGCGCGTCACCCTTAACCTGCTCACCTAATAAGAATGCGATTCCATCTGAGTAGGGGTGTCTAGAAGAAATTTTTGCATCATTTGCGCGTAACCTCTAGCCTGCTTACCTAATGGTAATGCGATAACAGCTGGGTGGGGATGTCTACAAGAAATTTTTATGTGACGTCATTTGCGCGTCACCCCTAGCCTGCTTACCAAATGTGAATGCAATAGCAGCTGGGTACGGGTGTTAAAAAAAATTTTTGCCTGACGTCATTAGCGCGTCACCCCTAACCTTCTTACCTAATGTAAATGCGATAGCAGCTGGGTGGGGGTGTCTAGAAGAAATTAATACATGACGTCATTTGCGCGTCACCCCTAGCCTGCCTATCAAATGTGAATGCGATAGCAGCTGGGTAGGGGTGTTTAAAAGAAATTTTTGCCTGACGTCATTTGCGCTTTACCCCTAACCTGCTTACCTAATGTGAATGCAATAGCAGCTAAATAGGGGTGTCTAAAAGAAATTTTCACGTGACGTCATTTGCGCGTCACCCCTAGCCTGCTTACCAAATGTGAATGCAATAGCAGATTGGTAGGGGTGTTTAAAAGAAATTTTTGCCTGACGTCATTTGCGCGTCACCCATAACCTGCTTACCTAATGTAAATGCAATAGCAGCTAAGTGGGGGTGTCTAAAAGAAATTTTCACGTGACGTCATTTGCGCGTCACCCCTAGCCTGCTCACTAAATGTGAATGCAATAGCAGATTGGTAGGGGTGTTTAAAAGAAATTTTTGCCTGACGTCATTTGCGCGTCACCCCTAACCTGCTTACCTAATGTGAATGCAATAGCAGCTAAGTGGGGGTGTCTAAAAGAAATTTTCACGTGACGTCATTTGCGCGTCACCCCTAGCCTGCTTACCTAATGTTAATGCGATAACAGCTGGGTGGGGGTGTCTAGAAAACAATTTCACGTGACGTCATTTGCGCGTCACCCCTGGGCTGCGTACCAAATGTGAATGCAATAGCAGCTGGGTGGGGGTGTTTAAAAGAAATTTTCACGTGAACCTGGCTGGAAATGGTGCTATGTATTTCGTTTCATAGCTAGGCATATGTCTTGCGCTCAGCTATGTTTATAGCTACTCTCGTTTTTAAGGTGCTTACTTCTAAATTTCTTGACCTTGGTCAGTTCAACATTTAATTGCTAAGCAATGGTAAGTTAGATTACAGTGAAAAAACAATACAGACCTGCCGGGTCGCTTTTGTAATTGTTTTAAAAAAGTTCTAAGACAATAGTGTAAACGGTTTGACCTGTAGCGTAGGGCCAACAGACAGACGGACAGACGGACATGACCATTTCATTAGATGCTTGCTCAGCATCTAAAAAGACTGTGCACCGCTTCTTAAAAGCTTTCATTATTAATGATGCAACGAGCTCTATGCGAATAATGTACGATTAGTTACCGCGGGCGATGAGTGACACTCGTGTCTGATCTTGTCTAGACCAATTAATTGTTTTATATGGGTATAAATGATTCACTGTTCGTACATATTTAATTCGAACATTTTGCACCCGTTCAAAAACATGAAATTAAAACATTTTGCACCTTTTCGAAAACATGGAATTAGAACATTTTGCACCTTTTCGAAAACATGGAATTAGAACATTTTGCACCTTTTCGAAAACATGGAATTAGAACATTTTGCACCTTTTCGAAAACATGGAATTAGAACATTTTGCACCTTTCCGAAAAAAAATAGAATTACAACATTTTGCACCTTTTCGAAAACATGGAATTAGAACATCTTGCACCTTTTCGAAAACATGGAATTAGAACATTTTGCACCTTTTGAAAAACATGGAATTAGAACATCTTGCACCTTTTCGAAAACATGGAATTAGAACATTTTGCACCTTTTCGAAAACATGGAATTAGAACATTTTGCACCTTTTGAAAAACATGGAATTAGAACATTTTGCACCTTTTGAAAAACATGGAATTAGAACATTTTGCACCTTTTGAAAAACATGGAATTAGAACATTTTGCACCTTTTGAAAAACATGGAATTAGAACATTTTGCACCTTTTGAAAAACATGGAATTAGAACATTTTGCACCTTTTGAAAAACATGGAATTAGAACATTTTGCACCTTTTGAAAAACATGGAATTAGAACATTTTGCACCTTTTGAAAAACATAGAATTAGAACATTTTGCACCTTTTGAAAAACATTGAATTAGAACATTTTGCACCTTTTGAAAAACATGGAATTAGAACATTTTGCACCTTTTGAAAAACATGGAATTAGAACATTTTGCACCTTTTGAAAAACATGGAATTAGAACATTTTGCACCTTTTGAAAAACATGGAATTAGAACATTTTGCACCTTTTCGAAAACATGGAATTAGAACATTTTGCACCTTTTTGAAAACATAAAAGTAGAATATTTACGTTTTTAAAAAACTCCTAATTAACATTTTACGCATGTTTTTCCTTTTGTATTGATGACATTGTTCATTTTGATTGTCGCCTAAATTGGAAATGGGCAGGGTTCGGAAAAAGCCGGCCACTTTGAATAAAAACCTGGCCACCGGCTTAAACCGGTTTTAACCGGCTAAAACTGGCTAAAATCGGCTAAAACCGGCTAAAACCGGCTAAAACCAGCTAAAACCCACTAGTCACTACAAGTGCATTAGAAAAAAATGAAAAAGATAGAAAAATGCTCTTAATGAAATAATGACAATGTGTTACTGCATTTAAATTATGAGTTATTTCTCATAAAAATATGATTTTTATTAGTTTCTAAAAAAATAATTTAAAGCTTAACTAAGCGGTCATGGGAAAGACGATTTCGCTTGTCCGTCTAAATAAAGGCAAATTTTGACAAAATACGCTCATCTGAAGCATTCCCAGCGGTACCATTGAAAAATGTGGTTTACATTGTTGAATAAGAATTTTTATCAAATATCAGTTATGTATGGAGCAAATATTAAAATTTGTAATCAGTGATTCAGGTAAATTGATTTATGAACATTTACCAGTTTACATTTAACTGACTATGTAAAATGCAATTTTTTGCATTCCTTATTTTTGCCTAAAAATATATAAAAGAGCCTAAAAGGTATTGATTTAATCTTACAGGCGTTATGGAAAATAAAAACATATTTTGCTAGTCGCTGTTAATTCAATTCTAGCGCTTAAATGAGTTTTAGCCAGTAAAAGCCGTTTTGGCCCAAAAACGAAAATTTAGGGGACCGGTTTTAACCGGTTTTAACCAGTTAAAACCGCTGAGTTAAAGCCGGTGGTTAAAACTACCCCCGAACCCTGGAAATGGGTCATTTTGGTTCTTCAGAGACAATATGCTTTGTATTTAATATGTATATTTCATTGTATGTATGGTTTATTAAATTGTATGTATTTAACATGTAGACGACAGTTTTAGTTTCGGAGAAAATGCGAAATGAAGTGAATAAAAACACGCACTCATACATACGTCAATAATACAATAATTGTTCTACAATTCCGGATTTTTATTTTTTGTAAGAACTCCATACGAAAGCTGAACCGCGAGTCTCATCACGTGGTCACTTGTGTTGTTTAAATACCAAAACAAGCAAACTAAAACGGGCCCAAATTTTTATTATTTAATACCTTAGGTAATTATTATATATAATTTCAGTGTGAGGATATTTCCAATAGTATGTAGGAAATAATTATATGCATAAAAACTTACTTCGCATGCGTGGATTTCATACATCCTTTTAACAAGAGATACATTTAACAATAATTATAATACAAATTATTTCATAGACTTAAATGTATGTATATACAATGTCTTCCATTTAAATTTCTATTTTACAGGGAACGTGCAAAAAACAAAATAGGGATTATAAATTAAATTAACATGTAAGTGTCGACCAAATTCACGCATGCGGAGAAAAGATTCGGTGCATTCTTCGTACTATAATGAAATCTTGTAAGTTCGGAGATTAATACTTGTTACAATTTTCAACAAGAAGGAACCTTATTAATTTTAATTTCGAATGTGAGCTCGTTATTTAATAGATAAAAATCAAAGCACAAAACGAATTGAATTATCAAATTTATTTAAAATTTAAGGGAAAGGCCAAATAGCGTAAAAGAGTTAAAAGGTGGAAACTGGTTCTTTTTTGATGAAATAGTGGATGAGGTACAAAATTTGTTGTGTAGTTTTTTGAGCTTGTGCATATTATAGGGTTACTAATTATTTATAGATTTTTTTTTAAAAATTTTGGATCATAATGTTACTTATGTAGCTTATCACGAGTCAAGACTCAAAATGACACATATCCGTTTTCTCCAAGAATCAAAATGTACTGTCTTCAAAAATTAAAACATCGGGATACGAAAAGTTTGCAAGCATACATAATAAAATGCTTTGCCTTTATCAAAACCATGTGTATAGACTATTTTGCATTTTCAAAAAACAATTAAATGAAATATTTTGCACTTCTAAGAACCAATGAAATAAAATATTTTGCACTTCCAAAAAACAATGAAATAAAATATATTGCATTTTCAAAAAACCATTAAATTAAATATTTTGCACTTCCAAGAACCAATGAAATAAAATTGCATTTTCAAAAAACCATTAAATTAAATATTTTGCACTTCCAAGAACCAATGAAATAAAATATTTTGCATTTTCAAAAAACCATTAAATTAAATATTTTGCACTTCCAAGAACCAAGGAAATAAAATATTTTGCATTTTCAAAAAACCATTAAATTAAATATTTTGCACTTCCAAGAACCAATAAAATAAAATATTTTGCACTTCCAAAAAACAATGAAATAAAATGTTTTGCACTTCCAAAAAACAATGAAATAAAATGTTTTGCACTTCCAAAAATTTAGATAAAATATTTTGCACTTTTAAAAGTCAAATAAATAAAATATTTTGCATTTTTAAAAGTCAATTAAATAAAATATTTTGCACTTCCAAAAAACAATGAAATAAAATGTTTTGCACTTCCAAAAATTTAGATAAAATATTTTGCACTTTTAAAAGTCAAATAAATAAAATATTTTGCATTTTTAAAAGTCAATTAAATAAAATATTTTGCACTTCCAAAAAACAATGAAATAAAATGAATTGCATTATTTAAAAGACTTATATTTAGAAAATTATAAGAACAATTTTTGAAAAAGTGTAAATAGAACATTCTACACATTTCAAAAAAAACACTTCGCTTTCAAAAACTCATATTCCACATTTTACGCAACCGTCAATAAACATGCTTTATTGCATAATAAAGCACTAGTTACATTTTGATTTTTACTTAAAAATTGGATATGTGCTATTTTGACCCTTGACTCAATTTCTAAAAACAATTAATGAAAACAAACTTTCCTTTGAAAAATCAGACAGTGTGTGTTTAGTTAGGAACAACAAACAGTAGTTATATGTACATACTAAAAAACAGTGTGTTTTGACTTTGACAACATTTTCAAACAGTGGTTTCTCTGTCAATGCGAATATATTCTACGGAATGGGCATCATATCAAGAGATGGGATTGTGCGGATCCATCCGTTCCAGTCGCCGATCCAGATTCCCGATCCGAATCCCGTCCCCATTCTCCTTATTCCCGTGCTCATTCAGCACCGTCCGTTTGAGAAAGAGGCAGAGCATAACAAAGCCACAGCAGACGAGAGCAGAGACGAGGGCGGCCGCAATAGGGACGTAGACGGCGGGGGACATGAGTTGACTCAGCGTGAGCCAGAAAGAGTCGCAGAATTTCTCGTCCGAGAGGCTCAGGGGGCAATGAACCTCCCCGTCACACCACAATTTGTCACTGATACACGCGTTGAGCTCGGGACAGAAGGAGGAGCAAACCTCCTCTTGGATCCGCTTCGCATGGTCCCGCTCATC
This sequence comes from Dicyrtomina minuta, assembly GCA_949802685.1. Classification (NCBI taxonomy): domain Eukaryota; kingdom Metazoa; phylum Arthropoda; class Collembola; order Symphypleona; family Dicyrtomidae; genus Dicyrtomina; species Dicyrtomina minuta. Next base: position 170,072,965 of record OX461808.1, on the reverse strand, counting down.
TTGCTGACTTTGCGTTTGAATCGGAATGAGAATGTTATTGTTGTCATGGGTAGTCTTCGGCCCAACCAGTGTCGTAGGATAAGTGTAGTTGTATTTGTGATAGACCAGGTCCGCATCCCGCCCATCTAAATCCAGTCCGAAAGACATTAAACCGTTCTTTCCGCTGTTACCCGCCCCCGCCCTCCGCTCCAAGTTACTCAGTGCAACCTTCATTTTCGTGGACATTATTTCTAGCCACTGGATCCGGTAGGAGCCTAGTTCCCGCCCAATAAATTCAATGATAAATTTTGGCGGGAGCGGTGGGTAGATGGGAGATTTGAATTTATCAAAGTCGTCCGAGTAAATCTCTACAATATGCCCCGCCTTCTTGGTCATCTGTTGAATATTGGAGGCGGGGCATATTTTCTGGACGAGCTTGTTATTTCGGTCGTAGATAAAAATGCGGTTTTTTGTGGTGGGGCAGAGGCGGTTTTCGAAGGAGGTGGAGATAGGGGAAGGCTGCTGCTGCTGTTGTTGTTGTTGTTGTTGTTGTTGCTGCTGGTAGACGGCCTGAAGGTCTGCCATTGAAAGGGCGGTCCCATTGTTATGGAGGGGAACGTGGGAGGGGGTGGACCTATTCCCACCCTGGCTGACCCCTGTGCTGGTACCGGTACTGGGCGGTGGCTCTATCATAGTGAACCCTGGAACCCGCAAATACAAACTGTACCCTTCCCGCGCTTCAATTATCCACGGGTAGTGGTCACACGTGGGCGGCTTTTCCTTCAGCCCGTGACTAAAGGAACTTTCTAGGGAAATCATCCCAGACTCAGTCCGCATGTAGTGGTTGTCCCCTCGACAACCCCCAGGCTTAATCTCGTACTCGAAGAAGACAAAGAAATTCTCAGGGGAGTCCTGACTTCGCATGTCTACAATATTGAAAGTCACGTGGACACGGCGGCCAAGAAAGGTGAAAAAGTAAGAAGGGTTGTTTGTGGAGTTGCCACAGAGACAGTTTTCGTGCATCTGAGTTTCGTTGAGGGAAGTCCAGATCTCCTCGTGGAGACGGATAGAGGCAGTGGAGGACATGTGGCGACCTTGGGAGTCGTAGTATGGGTGACTTGTTGTTTCGTTACAGACGTAGCGCCCAGTTTCAAAATCTGTGAGTGTCTTACATGGGCGCTCCCCGAAGGATGAATTCAGAATTTTAATGTGGAGACTCTCGTAGGAAGGAAGGGTGAAGGTATAGGTGCAGGTTAGATTCCTTTTTCCGCCACGGCCAAAGTCAAACACGTTGTCCGAGGTACGAATGATCCCGCGGTGAGACTTCATACGGGCTAGGTTAATGTGCCGGTCACAGGAACCTTCTGTACCAGGGTGGCGACGGACAAACTCGTAGTTGAACTGGTAGTGGAGGGGACGAAGTGCCGTTCCCTGAAATTTCAAGCAATGAGAATTTTACAAAAACTTTTTAAAAATGTGTGTTAATAGTAGGTTTAACACTTACTCAAAAAAGGTGAAATACAGCATTTTAGGAGAATTAGAAACCATAGTAAATAACACATTTTGTAATTTTGAAAAAGAAGGAAATAGACTATTTTGCACTTTTTTTAAAGGTCAATAAAATATTTTTGACTTTTAAAAAAGTTGTTAAAAGAACATGTTGCACTTTATTTAAACGGAAATAGAACATTTTGCACTTTTTTTGAACGGAAAAAGAACATTTTGCACTTTTTTTTAGAGACGAAAATAAAACATTTTGCAATTTAAAAAAAAACGGAAATAGAACATTTTGCACTTTTTTTTCAACGGAAAAAGAACATTTTGCACTTTTTTTAGAGACGGAAAAAGAACATTTTGCATTTTTTTTAGAGACGAAAATAAAACGTTTTGCTATTTAAAAAAAAACAGAAATAAAACATTTTGCACTTTTTTTAGAGACGGAAATAGAACATTTTGCAATTAAAAAAAAAACAGAAATAAAACATTTTCACTTTTTTTTAGAGACGGAAATAGAACATTTTGCTATTTAAAAAAACAGAAATAGAACATTTTGCACTTTTTTTAGAGACGGAAATAGAACATTTTGCAATAACAAAAAACAGCGATGGAACATTTTGCACTTTTTTTAGAGATGGAAATAGAATATTTTGCACTTAAAAAAAAAGAACATTTTGCACTTTTTTTAAAACAGAAATAAAATATTTTGCACTTTTTTTTTAAACGTGTAAATAGAACAAACCGTTTAATTCAAAAACCATGTGGGTATGCGTAGACAAGACATTCTACACAAAACAAATCTAACATTTTCCGCTTAGGTACATATGTATACCATATGGCATAATATGTTTTTCGGACGCAGACGACGGTAAAAGGAAAATATGACAAAAAACTTTGTAAGGTAATTATATGTCAGTAGCGGTATCATAAATTACCTCCATAAATTGTTGTTCGATTATAAGTCTAGAGCCGGCTGAGATGTAGGACTCATTGGCGGTACAGGCACGAACTAATCGGGTCTCATTTTGCAGTGCTTTGTGGTCACAGAGACGAGGAAGTTCGTTGTCGCAGTAGGTGGCAAGTAGAGCATTATTCCTCGTGTCAATTCCATCCCAGATCCGAAGTCGAGTCGTACAATTTCCTTCGTATTCCTTTGAGTCCTGTAGCACAGAAAAGTATTTTGTAATTTTAAGTACTTTTAAATGACGTCACGGTTTTTAAAGAATATTTTGACAAGTAACTTGGGAAGCGTGCATATATTACGTATAGTACACCTTAGGAGGGGGGTAGTAGGTATTAAATCTGCTCATAATTTAACAAGGGCGTATGTACATGCCAAAAAATGAAGAAAGGATTAGGGTTTTAAAATTTTTGATTTTTGTACGATGTAATTTATGCAAGCTCCTTTAGGACACTATGATAGGGGTATGTACAATTATGTATGTACCTTAATAAGATCCCTACGGTAGGCAACAAAGTAGACCCAAATGGCCTCATGTTTACTCCCACGAAATTCGTAGCGGCAAGTCGTGTTTAAGGGAAGCGTGTGACGTGGACTGGAGACAGTTCCTGATTTCCCTGCAATCCAATTCCCGCCATTTTCCTGAGCCAGATGTTCCGAGAGTTCACCGTTTTTGGTGCTGATAAACTGAGCGGAAAAATTGGGTAATTTATTTTACACAGTTTACTACGACTATAATAATACTATTAGAGTACCTACATTATTTCATACTTATAGTCAGTAAATAATCCAAACTGCCCATTTTGTGAGTCAAGAATCAAAGTAACCCTTTACTTTAAGCTGGAAGTAAAAGAAGCTATGTTGACAAATTTGCTAAATCGCAAATATAATGTTTTTTTGAAAGTTGCAAAATATTCTATTTACATGATTTAAAAACTTTTGATAATGTTTTATTTAGAATGTTTTTTTTACGATTTTTTGAAAGATGCAAAATATTCTATTTACACGTTTTAAAAAGTGTGTCAAAATGTTTCATTTACGTATTTTGAAAGATGCAAAATATTCTATTTACCAGTTTCTAAAAACGATGTAAACTTTTAAATCTTTACTTGTTTTTTGAAGCGCAAATTGTTCTACCTACATACTTTAAAAATCACAATATTTTCAGCTCAAAATGTACATAGGTATAGGTAGGTCTTTTTAGTTCTTCACAGACGATAGTTTACAACTTGTTTGTATTTGTAAATAGTTAAAGAGTACATTTTGTATTGAACTAAAAACGGTTAATTGTCCTACTGATTTTTCACAAACAAATAACAAAGCTTAAAAAAAACTTACCACAAAGCTGCAGTTGTGATTGTTACTGTAGTCTGCACTCTCCGAGTCCACAATTACAACACCCACATCCAGCTCAAAGCCACGGAGCGGACTTGGAAATGGAGCTGCCGGCTTCGGGTCCAAAGGATTTCCGAATGCAGTTGAGTGGAAAGCAACGAGAATGGCGGGTCCAGAAGATGTAATCGGCGGGATGTAGCTCCCGCCACATAGTTTGAGGAGGATAGGATCGTTAGTAGTTGTCCCGTCATAGATAATGAGGGAATCCCGCTCTCCACGACAGTCCTCCCAAGCAAGGAAAGCATCCGCATTGGATGACTGCTCTAAATTGTGAGATCCGCCGCTGGAGAGTAATTGACGTCCAGGAATTGACCTCAATTGAACTTTGTGAGGTTTCATTTGATTTACTTGGATAAGGACGCGTTTGCAGGAAGGGATTTCCCGTTGACGGACAGTATAGTAGCAGGACACGTTTCGGGGGTAGAGACCCGGGTAATTTGGTGACTGGATTTTGCAACGAGTTTTGTGACATGTGTCCAGGACCCGGGAGCAATAAGTGTCTGGAACTAAAGCTCCACGCTCCACTGGACTGGATACCAATCCGTACCTATGTACATAATAGGGCAGTAAAATTTATTAAATTCAAAATTACCTTAAAAAAAATAGGAAATACATTGGATTTACGTAATAGATCGTCCGCAAATGACGTAATTCAATTAGTTTAATCACTTTTTTATACTTTTACTAGATACATAAAAAGGATATTTTTTAGCTTTTTTAAAAAACATAAATTGCAAAATATTTTAGATTTTTCCAAAAGCATATAGAAATAATATATTTCGTAAATTTTAAAAACATGCAAATAGAACATTTTTTACTTTTGACAAAACATCAAATAAAAAATTCTACCAATTTTAAAAATATGAAAAGGGATCGTCCACAAATGACGTAATTTTCCAATCAGCTAAACCATTTTTTAATAATTATGTAAATACAATATTTTGAATTTTTTGAAAATTAGTTAAATAAAATAATTTGTATATTTTACAAACATGCAAATACAACATTTTTCACTTTTCAAAAATGTAAAAATAAAACATTCTGCCAATTTTAAAAATATGAAAAGGGATCGTCCACAAATGACGTAATTTCCCAATCAGCTAAACCATTTTTTAATAATTATGTAAATACAATATTTTGAATGTTTTGAAAACTAGTTAAAAAAATAATTCGTATATTTTTAAAACATGCAAATATACAACATTTTTCACTTTTCAAAAATGTAAAAATAAAACATTCTGCCAATTTTAAAAAGATTGAAAAGGAACGTCTACAAATGACGTAATTTCTCAATCAGCTAATAAACCAGTTTTTAATAATTATGTAAATACAATATTTTGAATTATTTGAAAACTAGTTAAACAAAATATTTCGTACATTTTAAAAAAAAAACATAGAAATAGAATATTTGGCACTTTTTACAAACATGAAATTTATTAGCCCACAAATGACGTCATTAAAAAATCTTAACTAATAATGTGACCATCCCCTGTCTTATTCAGCTTAACTAATGTGTAAATGGTTCTCATTAGCATGGGATGGCATCGGCGCAGTTTCCAAGCAGACCTTTTTTTGAGCCTATACTAATATCGTCATTTGTGGACGACTCCTAATATTAAACCAGAGCAAGCCCTCGCGTACTATTATATACCCGCGTACTATTAGGCGAAATATAAATATACACGGATTTAAAATAGTACACTCGTCTATTTAACATACGAATATTTCATCCATGGCACTACACACAGTGTGAGAGGGTCTGAAATAGTGTACGCGTATGGGAGGTTTGAATTTTTTAATAGTATGCGGGGTTCACATTTTTAGAAAATACTGTAGGTAGAAGGGCATACATGAATATTTTTTAATTCAGAAAACACACTTACCGTACGACTGCGAGTGACTTGGGGATGAATTTGTAGCGGATTTTAAAATCAAATTCAAAATGATTAGTTGGTTGTTGTGAGCCACTGATCACAGTTGTGTCTCCACCCTTCGTAGTCCATTTGCTGTAATTGTGATCTGTAACATTCCCGCTTCTTGTGCTGTTTTGACTTCCCCCTCCACTACCACCTCCAAAGGGGGTGATTCCCGCCCCTAGACTCAGCGTTAATACTATTGCACTCATCTCACTAAAATACACGGAGTAGCCCGACCCTGAACCGCACCAGTGACCTCCTGTGATCGGCCGGTTAATTTCAAATATCTGTAGAAAGAAAGTGAACAGAACACAGAAGTCATCATTGAATTAATTTTTTATGTTAAATAAAAACTCATTTAAAAACATTTTCGGAGCTGGAACTGATCGATTAGTTAAAAATTGGAATTAATTTTATTATTTAATTAATTGAAAACATGTACTCAATTTTTATTCTATGCTTAAAAACTGTGTATTAAAAATAAAATAAAAAAACCGTCACGTCCGCACCCACCTGCAAAGATCCACTAGGACATCCCTGGACCATTGAAGAGCTGAACTGTCCAATACTTATAGAATCGAACATAATCTAAAATTAAAAAAAGGTAGTACAACTCAATGCTTATGACACTGGTGAAGGATCAAAATCAACTATAATATCCAATTTTTTTGTAAAACTAAATGCACTATCTACAAAAAAAAACACTCATTTTGCAAAGAATATGTAAATATGGAATACTTCACACTTTCAGAAAACGTGTAGATAGAAAAATTACCAACTTTCTAAATTATTGAAAATAAACATTTGACACCTTTATAAACCATACAAATTAACCTTTTGTACTTTTCAAAAACATGTAGATAGAGAAATTTGCAATTTTTTAAACAATAAACATTAGGCATTTCCAACTTTAAAAAAACAAGTAAATAAACGATTTCGAACTTTAAAAAAATATGTTGATAGAAAACTTTTTTGCAATTTACTAATACATAAAAATTGAACATTTTCCACTTTTCAAAAACAATATAGATAGATTTTGCAATTTTGTAGAATATGAAATTTAAAAAATTTTGCACTTATGACGAAACTAGTAAATAAACCATTTCGCACTTTTCAAAAACATGTTTATAGAATTTTTGTTACATCTTACAAACTTTAGAAAAAATAGGAATAATACATGTTGCACTAGCAAAAATGCAGGTATACAGTATACAATAACAAGCAGTTGCAGGCGTATAGGTTTGCAAAGTAGTATAGTAATAGTACTGAAACTACGATTTGAATTAATGAGACCAACACACCTGAACTAAATCTCCGAAATTATCACCGGCAGCTGCAAAGGCAAGTTGGCATACAAAATTTGGAGAACCTCCCGGTTTCTTGTCCGGTGTCGACCCGGTAGCTTTGCCTTTAAACGAAGTCTTCCCTCCTCCCCCACCTCCAGTGTTATGACTCCCGAAAATACTTGATATGGTTTCCGATGACAGTGACAGGGAGTAAGTGGAGCCCCATTCTCCATAGTAAGTCCGATTGCAAGCTGCTCACAGTACAACATATGTCAAAAGCACAATCCAACAAATGCCTATAGTAATCATAATGCAAACTTTCACCAAAAAAAAAACATAAAAAAAACCCTAATCATGAAATAACTCAGGCCACTAAGAGGCCCATTGCAGATTGCAGCAGACTTACTGCAAGTTATACTTGCCAACATTCAAAAGCACTATTTAGAAAAAGAAAATTGTGGATAAAGTTTATAGATCTTACGAGTGCAAGAACGCGGCTCATCTGAAGCATCTCCACAGTCATCCACACCGTCGCAGAATTTATCACCAGGCACGCATTTACCCCCACTACAACTAAACTCGGAGATTCTGCACACACTCCGTGAACCCCGCTGCCTTGATCCTGAAAAAAAATTTGAGTCAATTATCAAAATTTCGAAATAAGAAAATGACTAACAGGCAGCTGTGCCACACAAATAATTCGTCTCCAAAAGGCTCGCCACAAAATGTCCCTTGAGATCAACTATCTGCGATTTTTATTTTCGCCCCAGGGGACGAGTTATTCGTGGGGCGCAGTTATGTTTTACGTTAATATCTTTGTTCAAAAAATGACCTCTTACCTTTTTGACGCGCTTTAGTTTCATTTCGTTTCTGATTCCCGCCTCCACTGCCGCCGGCGCCGCTGTTCCCTCCCGCCCCCCAAGACATAGCATACGAAAGCAAGGATGACGACTCCCGCCCCGTCCCTGTCGTACTACTAAATCCAAAACTCCTCAGAATCCTACTTGTCCAGTCTTCATTATGTGGTGGTGTCCTTGGTACACTTTGGTCACTTTGAAATCCGTTGCTGGATGCAACTGTGGCAGTGTCGGTCGTGTCTGTCATTGAATAAGCCTCTTCTTCAAATTGAGCAGCTGTCCCCCTTGGAATTGTGAGGGTTGTAAAATTGACGCGGTCGTAGAAATTTGTTATTTGTGTAAATAAACCAGAACCATTGTTAAAAAATTTACTGGATTCTAAATTTCCAAAATTATTTCTATTAGTATAATGTGAAAAGTCATTTTTATTTAAATTGGTTGAATTTTGAGTTTGGTTCTTGTAGCTCAGCTTAAATGTAGCTTCTTCTTTGTCTTCTTCTTTTGGTTCTGGAGGTGGAGCTACAAGGGGCGGTGCAAGGGGCGGTGCAAAATGTGTGGGCTCATTTAATTCGTTTGAATTTTTGGCGGGAGTTGGGGCAATGGTGAGATTTGAATTTCTGATGTGGCTTTGTGCATTATTATGAAGATCAAAACTAGATGGCGCTGGTGGTGGGTTCTGGTTCTGGTTCTTAACAATAGGTATTTGAGCTTTCTCCTGTTTATTTTCTACTAGATCTACTAGAGGACGACTACTACCCACAACAACAAGACTTTGTACAGCGTTACCTGGAATACTATTAGAAGTGGGTGGGTTCTTACTGCTGATACTGTTACTGCTACTAACATCATTATAATTAAAACTATTGTGACTATTTTGGCTTTGGCCTTGACCTGGGCTGTGTGTGCGCAGTGTAAAGTTAGTGTGAGTGCTAGGATTAAGATGGGTGGAAGTAGAAGGGATGGTAGAGTTCAAATTATGGCGCGAACTGTTTAAATTTGAATTTTCGCGGGTGGTATTTTTTAGGAAAGTCACTGACGAGGTTCTATTTGTGACACTGTGAAAAAAAGTCTGATTTAAATTTAGCTCGATTTTTTGCGACAGTTGTTGCGCCGCCGGCTGCGGCGCAGGCTGCTGCTGTTGCTGTAGCGGAACTAGCACAACACTATCCTCAGTCTCAGTCGCACTAGCACCGATCAAAATAATGAAAAAGAGGAGCGTGACAATGAGGAAGGTGAGGAAGGTGAGATGGTAGAGACACAGAATTGACTTGTTCACGTTAGAAATTACACTAAGCGGCGCTCCAGTGGTGACCATAGGAAGGCCATTTATAGAATCTCCTAAACCATTTGCAAATTTTGATTTTGATTTGGATTTAAATTTACGCGCCGTCCCATTTTCCTGGTTCTGGTTCTGCTTTCGGTTGTTACATTTAGCACTGGATGTTGAATTAATTTCTTTGGGAGTTCTACTGCTGTTGCTATTTGTAGTTCTGGTTGTTGGTGTTGGGTTGTGGTGAGGGAATCCGGTATTTTGTTGGTTAGCTTTAAAACGGGAAAATACAGAAAAAAATGCGCTTGTTTTTACAGTTGGAGAAATTAATGGCCGTGCCCCTTCTTTCTTACTGTCATTTACACTAAAATCCGATTTGTTTTCTGGCGGCTGAAGCTGCTGATCTGCGGATGATGACGACGGTGGCAGATTAAATTCTGACGGTGAGGGCAGCTCCATTTTATTTTCACAAGGAATTATTTATCAAGAGTTACACCGAATATCCATACATTTCAGATTTAAAGTCAATTCTAGCCTGAAAAAAAAACAGAACAAAAAATAATTATGTAGGGCAGTTCTGAAAAAAATGAGATTACTAATTTTTGAATACCCGCCAAATCTAAATGTTTTATTTACAATAGTTTCTTGGCTTTTATTTCGAACGGTTTTACCTGATCTTACAAGGGAAGGGTTTCGCATGCTACCCTCTAATTTTGAAAAATCTTATTTACAAAAATTAGGCTTGTTTTAAATATTTAGTACCGATCCAAAGTAACTCGACCGCATTTTAAGTTTTTTTGGTTACAAAGGCCCGCTAGAGTTTAAAAGAATTTAAATTTTGATTTATTTCCAGCCTGTAGCTTTCACAATTCTCATCCGATTCTGGTGAAATTTTAGTTTTTGTAATTCTTATACAGTTTTCTAAAAAGTTATTCCAAAATTTTTAAAAAATTCGAAATTTTTAATTTTTAATGAGAAAACGCATTACAAAAATTAGGCCTCAAAATAATTTTTTTTTTTGGTTTTTAGTTTTTTTGTAAATGGGAGTTTTTGAAATTAGCGGGTAATATGTAAATCCATTTCTTGGTTAGAGTCATAAATGGAAAAACTGCGGTCTTTCTTCTAATTCCCTATGTTAAAAATGTCTGTCTATCTACTTACTCCTCGTTTATTGTGCTGTTTGGTTTGTTTTTTTGTCTTTTCCCTCAAGTATCTATAGTGGTAGAAATTCGTAAAATAATTATATGCATTTAGTACATGACTGAAAATGCGGCGGTAACCCACCTCCCTCATCCGGACCGGATGAGAACATTGTGTGAGAGTCGCTTTAAATTCGAACAAGTATCATTAATTATTATTGTACAAAAGGCAACTTTGGGGTTGGTAGTCACGGTGGAGTGGTGTATAAATGTAGGTGGGTACGTACATTTACATTTGGATTTTGGAAGCATGACATCTGAGTACTTATTATGCGAAGAGGTTTTTTTCAAAACAGTATAGGAGCGCTTAATTAGTATAAAAAATCAAAGGGAAATTTACGCAAGAAATAGGAATTTAAAACAATTCCAATTACAGGTGATTTTTTTAGTTGTGTAAGTTTAATATTAGTCCACTAAATAATATGCTGTTCGTAGTACATAGCTGACAAAGCCTTAGTGCAAGTTGTATTGTTGGGATGCGGGGATCCAAGACGTGGGCCGGTGGGCAGCACGGGAATTGCCAACATGGGGGCATTTATACTGATCGTAAGATGACACACTTATGTATAGGGATTCATGAATCCGTTCAATTACGATATAATTCACATGTAAATTCATCCTTGTCCAATTTCAACTAGAAACAAAATTCACTGCACTGTCTACAAAAGAAAAACAAAAACAAAATCCTAAAAGTGGGTAAAAGCGTGTACACAGAGTTGTTTGCCTTTTTCAAAAAAAACTTTAGTAGGATATTTATTACTTTTTCAAAATTTGCAAATAAAACATTTACAACTTTGAAAAATCATGTAAATCGAACATTTATTCCTTTTCAAAATTCATGCAAATAGAACATTTACTACTTTTCAAAATCGTGTTAATAAAACATTTAAAGTACTTTTCAAAATCATGTAAATTGAACTTTTAGTATTTTTAAGAATCATGCAAATAGAAAATTTGCTACTTTTCAAAATCTTGATTATATAAATTTTAGTACTTTTAAAAATCATGCAAATAGAATATTTGCTACTTTTCAAAATCGTGTAAATAAAACATTTAGTCCTTTTCAAAATGATGTAAATGGAACTTTTAGTACTTTTCAAAATCTTGCAATTAAAAAATTTGTCCTTTTCCAAATCATGTAAATTGAACTATTATAGTCCTTTTCAAAATCATGTAAATAGAACATATTTACTACTTTTCAAACAAAATTGTAAAAAGAATAATGTTTTTTGAACTTTTCAGAAACTTGTACGTAACGTAAGGTAATGTAATTTTAGCCTAATAAACATTTCTGAGACAACTTTGACTTTGAATTAGAAGAGGCAAGTATAATTTTACATGCATATATATATATAACAAACAGGATCACACCCTTACATGTTGTATTTTGTATTGTAATTCTCGGTTGCCGCAGCAGTAAATATTTATCTCATGCTTTATCTCCTTTTTTTTTTAACAAATGTACCTACGTTATTTCTTAAATCAAGCTTAAAAATGATATAAGTCGTTTTGATTTTTTTTTCAAGCTCTTCACTTTTGCAATATATAAATTGCGCACCCTAAAAAAATATTTCTAGACCCGTAGACCGTAAAGGTTTTTTTACAGGAACTATTTTAACATTAAAATTAAGTAGACGTATCCTGCTTTTTCAAAAATCTCTTCACAGCTCATTATTAATTAGGATCTCATTAGCATGATATTCCACCTACTACTACTCACAGTCTACCTACACAGTACAAACTACAACCGACGGAGAGAAAGTTTAAAATCAGACAGAGTCACTGCTGCTGTTAACCGAATTTTGAGCAGAGCTCCAGGTTGTACGTCCTGTAAGTCCTGTCTACTACCCGTATGTACATAATTCCATTGCCAAAAATGTTCCAAATCCCCTCGCTCACACAACTCTCAGACTCTCACCGAATCCAAATCCGAATCCGAATCCGACTCACGAACGACTCACGGACATGTTCACAATTTATTACCTGCACTGGCACTGTCTCTGTCTGTGTGAGTACGTACGTCTGTAGCAACTGTTGTAGCCACTGTCTATCGAGGGAGCGTTCATAAATTACGTGGTACGTCAAGGGGTGGTATAGGGGTTCAAGTTGACTATCCTTTTCTATGGGCGTACATACTAAAAAAAGGGGGGGGGGGGGAGTAGGGGTTCAAATTTTCCATTTTTTGTACTACGTAATTTATACACGTTCCCTTCAAGTTCTACCTTATATCTATATAATTCCCTATATCCCTTCATATTTCGTCTGATCGTGCATGAGTCTAACGTGAGACAGAGATCCAACTCTTGTCTTTCGTACTACTACTACTACTACTACTACTACTACTACTACTACTACTACTACTACAATTTTTTTCAGCTCTTACGCATCTACACCTCAGGAGCCAGGAGGCAGGAGTGGAAAGAATTACCGTAGCCGTGAGACAAAAACGGTTCAAGCAGCCGGCATGGATAGTAGTCCACAATTTGGCTACAAAAATAAATTACCATTTCCCAAATTGCGTTCAGTGATGTATATAGGTGCATATGAGACAGACTAGATACATATATATATGGACATTTTTATACGTTTTTGAAAGCTGTCGACGAAGGTAATCCGGTATAATGGAGATTCAGAGTTTCTGATTTGACAAAAAGATTTACTATCTATGTAAATACCTCAAAATGTTTATAGTCCAAACTGCTCCCTTTTTTAGCGGTATTTTATATACCAGTTCAAAGCGCTACAATTTAATATCATGTGGAGTAATTGACATATCGTTAAAAAGTTGCTGTAAAATTTGTAATTTGCTAAATGATGGTGATTATTTTTTTCCAAATTTTGGAGACATAAATTTATTATGCCTGTACAAACTAATTAACAAATTGAAAATGTGAAATTCTCGCCAGTATAATAATTTCAACGAATTGATTATTTATTTGATGATCCCTTTGAATTTAAAAATGAACCCGGTAACTAATTAATTGGTAGGCGGCTGGATAATGCAACCAGCGTAGTCAGTCCCTATGCCACCTGGAATCGAAAAAAAGCATGTGGAGAGAGCATTTTGGCTTTTTAAAAAGATGCAAATAAAATTATTTTGCAATTTTCAAAAAGATGCAAATTAAAATAGTTTGCACTTTTAAAAAAGATGCAAATTAAATATTTTTGCACTTTTCAAAAAAATATAATAAAAGTATTTTGCACTTTTCAAAAAGATGCAATAAAATATTTTTGCACTTTTCAAAAAGATGCAAATAAAATTATTTTGCACTTTTCAAAAAAAATAAAATAAAAGTATTTTGCACTTTTCAAAAAGATGCAATAAAAGATTTTTGCACTTTTCAAAAAGATGCAAATTAAAATAGTTTATTGCACTTTTCAAAAAGATGCAAATTAAAATAGTTTGCACTTTTCAAAAAGATGCAAATAAAAGTATTTTGCACTTTTCAAAAAGATGCAAATTAAAATAGTTTGCACTTTTAAAAAAGATGCAAATAAAATATTTTTGCAATTTTCAAAAAGATGCAAATAAAATTATTTTGCACTTTTCAAAAAAAAAATAAAATAAAATATTTTGTACTTTTCAAAAAGATGCAAATTAAATATTTTTGCACTTTTCAAAAAGATGCAAATAAAATATTTTTGCACTTTTAAAAATTTGCAAATAAAACATTTTTGCACATTTCAAAAATATTCAAATAAAACATCAATTATCAAAAAAACGCCTATAAATAGAACATTTTAAATTTTTTTTAAAAACATGTAAATACAGTATTTTGTTACATGTTGACTTACATATGCAATTTTATGTATGAAAATTAAATTATATACTCACTCACATGTGAGTAATAAACCTGCCGATAAGATATTAAACAATTAAAAAATCAAATTCAAATTATATACTGTTTCATACCGTCGCATACCTACACACAATCAAAGTCCGAAACGAAAATAACTATAACTAAATAAAAATATAAAAGATGTTTAAAAGTTTCCTTTTTATAGATAACATTAAATTTGCTTCTATAATTAGAAAATATTGGACATAATATTATGGCGTTATAGCTATAAAAATAAACATACATATATGGGTAATTTCCATTCTTCATCTTCACGCTAAAAATATCTGTAATATGTATCTATGTACTTGTAATTTATAGTCGCCTACCTGTTCAATAATTCCGGGCACATGGGGCCGACAGTCGACAGCAATTAGTTGTAAAAGCAGTGCTTAAAAGGATGACGCTAATTTAATTAGAATATGACACACACGCCGACAAGACAAGTGAAGCAAATAAACAGCTCAATTATCCCATTACTTATATACCGCGTCCAATTATCAAATTTTCTCAGTTTCCCACCACGCAACACTTTCACTACTTTCACCACTTTCACCACTTTCACCAAAATCCCAATCACAACAATGAACCAACTTTGAATTTAATTCCACAACTCCGACAAAAACCGAAATTCGAAACTATTTTTGTAATTAATCCGTCACCGTCATATACTACAGGATTAAATACAAAATAAATCAAAAATTTTGTCCCTGCCTCAGGATGTGTATCTCATCGTCAGACGTTTTGTTTTTCTCACAATTGAAATACACTGTAATTTTTTTAAATGCAGTACATAAAAAGCCGCAACGCTTTTACTCTCCCATAATTGTTACGAACGGAAACGGGTGCTTGAGAATGAAACAAATTGAGCGAGTGTATGTGTCGTCACACAGAAGTAGAATTGAACGACCAGAAGAACAAGACGAAGACGATGGAAAAGAAATGGATGATTGCAGAAGGTATAAGCACAAGTACAGAGAAGGGACAAGAGACAGGAGACAGGAGAGAGAAAGACAGTGAAACTCGCACGCACAGTACAGTCCGTATTTTTTTTTTCAAGTCACCCGAAAAAGTTGAAGTTGAGCTAGAAAAAAAACAAAAAAAAAAGTGAAAGTGGATAGACGAGAGAAAGTCCGTGTTCAGTCAGCTCCGTGGCTCCACGGCTCCGGCTCCGGCTCTGGAAGAGAAAGTTGAAAGCGAATTTAAAAGGTAATGGGAAGGAGTCGTCGATGGGAAAATACATGGAGATGCGAAGCTTGGATTTCGATTTTGCTTGTGAGGTGGAGGTGGAAAGTGGAAAGTGGAAAGGAGGTTTTGTTTGGAAAACGCATGCGGGTGGATGGACTGTACACTGTACTGTATACTGTAGACTATGGACAGATTTTGACTTTCTTTTTTTTTTTTTGCTATACACTTTCTCTCGCTACAAATCCATACTTTCTCTTCGTCGTCTCGGGTGCTTTCTCTCTACAGTTCTACAGTTCTACAGTTCTACAGTTCCACACTCGGCGTTCCCATTTCCTTTTCATCTCCATCAATTTATGTGTCCGCATTTTCGCGCATCTTCGGAAATTCTCGGCTTGTTCATCTGAAGTGCTTCCAAAAGTTTTGTAGGTGCTGGCAGTGGCGGATCCAGGAAAAACTTCTGGGGTATGGGCACTACATACATGTCGGCCAATATTAGCTTAAATGCCCCTATATTAGCCTATGTAAAAAATTTTATTCTGGTGTGGGCACGTGCCCTGTTGCCCACTCCTTGGATCCGCGCCTGGGTGCTGGTGCTGGTACTCGTACGTGCAGCATAGCGAGACCACACGGTGAGTACAAACTACATGCAATAACTCTACTCTACAGTTTTATACGAGGATGAGATTCTAAATATATCCCGCGGGATTTTCCAATACTCGTATACTCGTATTTCTCACTGCCCATTATTACTACTACTACTACTACATAAAAATAATTCATTATACGTATACAAGTAAAAGAGGCCCGTCCTACGGGCGTGTAAGGGCTTTTCATACTAGAAGAATGTCAAATGCATTAGTTATAGTGAGCGAGTCAAAATGAACTATAACTGACATGTGGGTTATGCTAAAAGTGTAATAATAAGTTATTTAAAAAAATTCGTTCAATATAAGGTAGGGATGTAAACGTTTATGTGTTTTTTGAAATAGGAAAAATGTTTTTCTGCTGGTTTTTTTGGAAATGTGTCCAATAAATATTTTAAATACAAGTTTTTGTTATAAGCAGAATATTCTAATTGCTTGTTTTTAAAAGAGCAAAACTTTCTATTTACATGTTTTTTGAAATGTGCAAAATGATCGGTTCACATGTTTTTTAAATGTGCAAAATATTGTAATTACATTCTTTTGAAATGTGCAAAACGCTCTGCAGATACATGCTTTTGGAAAGTGCCAGTTGTTTAATCTACATATGTTTTTTAAAAGTGCAAAATGTTTTTTATTTACATGTCTTTAAAATGTGCAAAATGTTCTATTTACATATGTCTTTGAAAAGTGTAAAATGTTTTATTTACATGTCTTTAAAATTTGCAAAATGTTCTATTTACATGTCTTTGAAAAGTGCAAAATGTTTTATTTACATGTCTTTAAAATTTGCAAAATGTTCTATTTACATGTCTTTGAAAAGTGCAAAATGTTTTATTTACATGTCTTTAAAATTTGCAAAATGTTCTATTTACATGTTTTTTGCAAAGCTCAAAATGTTTTAATTGCATGGGTTTGAAACGTACAAAATCTTTTATTAACATGCTTCTGAAAAGTGTAATATGTTTTATTTACAAGTTTTTAAAATGTAGAAACATTTGTATATTTACATATTTCTAAAAAGTGCAAAATATTCTATTTAAATATTTTTCAAGTGTGCAAAATGTTCTACATATTACCATGATTTTGGGGAGATAATATTACAGTATTATAGTTATTATACATGTAGAAAAAAGTGAGTTAAAAAAAATCATGTTTCCTTTTTTATTTTAATATTTAGTTTTATTTTTGTAAAACTTAGGTGGGTGTGGACGATGGGCAGTGAGCTAGATAAACAAACTTGTATATTAGTTTTTGTTAGTCTAGACTACTAACAGGCCCAATGTTTTTATTATGTATTTAGCTCCATTTGAAACTTATGAGTACGTACATATGTACATAATTACATAATAAAAATATAGAATAATATATCTACAAAAATATTGTAATTTTTTTTTTGTATTTTGAGCTATATTCTGTAGTAATGCAGTATAGAAAGCTTCAAGTATTAGTCACAGTAGCGTAACGCTCTTTGTCAGTTAGGAAGATCCCATTCGGTTTGTAACCACTCTTAACATGGGCAGCGGAACTGGGGCCCGAACCCGGACCAGACGCCTGCAATAAAAACATTATGGGACGCACTTGTTAAAAAAAAATCTAAAATTCTTTTAATCAAAATGAAAACATACAAGACTTCAGGGCCGGACAATGCGGCCATTGCGCAGGCAGCCCCCGCTGCTGCTTGAATTTAAAAAAAAATATATGTAAATGAAACATTTTGCAGTTTTCAAAAATATGTAAATTAGAATGTTTTGACATTTCAAAAAAACATAGGAAATAAAAATTATTGTACATTTCAAAAACATGGAAATAAAACATTTTTCACTTTTTTCAAAACATGTAAACGGAACATTTTGCAGTTTTCAAAAATTTGTAAATTAGAATGTTTTGACATTTCAAAAAAACATAGGAAATAAAAATTATTGTACATTTTAAAAACATGGAAATAAAACATTTTTCACTTTTCTCAAAACATGTAAATGGAACATTTTGCAGTTTTCCAAAATATGTAAATTAGAATGTTTTGACTTTTCAAAAACATAAGAAATAAAAATTTTTGTACATTTTAAAAACATGGAAATAAAACATTTTTCACTTTTCTCAAAACATGTAAACGGAACATTTTGCAGTTTTCAAAAATATGTAAATTAGAATGTTTTGACTTTTCAAAAAAACATAGGAAATAAAAATTATTGTACATTTCAAAAACATGGAAATAAAACATTTTTCACTTTTTTCAAAACATGTAAATGGAACATTTTGCAGTTTTCCAAAATATGTAAAAAAAAAAAAAAATATTTTAACTTTTGAAAGACATGCAAAATAAATTTTTTAGCACCTATTAAAAACATGAAAATAAAATATTTTCCACTTTTTAAAAACCATGTAAATATGTAGGTACCTACCTAGATCATTTTGCACTTTTCAGAATCAAGTAAAAAGAACATTATTTTGCACTTTTCTAAAACATGTAACTTGAACAATTTGCTTTACCAGAACCAGAGAATACCATATGAATAAAATAAAAATAGTGGTTTCTGGATGAAAACAAATTGCTGCCTATAAAAGCAATTCCTTCGTCCGGCCCTGCAAGACTCCCTTTGTTACACGACTTCGACAATATAGTTCATTGTCAGATCATTTACAAATGCTTTTAAATGCCATAGTAACTGCATGCATTAATCAATTACCTTGACAATTTTAAGTGGTTCTTCAACACGGTCTAGAGGTATGTGTGGACAGTTTTTGTCAAGTATGGAAAGGCAGGCTACAGCACGTCGCCCAATTGACCTCCCACAATCCAATCTCAAGTACTCACAGAAGTACCATTTCCCTTCCGCCCCATCCTCGTCCTCCTCTCCTGAATCTGAATCATCCCAATCGTCCACTGCACAAAAAATGACAAATCAAAAGATGTGTAAATTAAAATTCTGACCTTATTGCCTTATTTAACTAGCTATACAAAAAAGTAGTAGAGTCAATCTCAAACTCAAAAAAGAGTCAACTTTATAGTCTACGGTTAATTTTACCTGAGGAAAGCACAGTAGAAAATGATGAGAGAAGAATGACCGCAGCAAAAATGTAGAATTTCATTATGCCTATATGATTACAGTCTGTAGAAATTATTGTAGTAGACCCGGGACTGAACTGAAACTGAGTTCTGAATAAAATCAGCAGAAAAATAATTGCCTATAGCAATTAAGCAAAAGACAGATTTCTTCGCGGCTTCGGTTGTGACTGACTGTGAGGCATATAAGCTTTATTTATACCTTTAATTTACAAGCACAAGTTTGACTTTGACAACGTTGTTATAGGTACAATACAATTTTTATTTTTATTGACGCATTATAATTATAATTACTAATAATAAGCTATGTATTTTATGACAGATTCAGATTATTCATATTGTTTACGACGGAAGGACACACATATGTTGGTTTTTGGTTGTTTACTCCTGTCCAGTACAGATTAGTGTCAAATTTTAACCTTGAGCTGTCACTGTCACTATGTGTGTCTGAACAGAATGTTTTTGTTTTGTTTTGTTTTGTTTGTTAGTGTCCCCTTCATTTCTCAATGCGTAGAACTGATAAATGTGTAAAAGTCAACAAGTCAACAAGAGAGACGTTTGTCGTAAATCAAAATAATACCACGGAGGAAAGTCAATATTTTCTTTAGAAGTGATAATATTTATTTACAAATGGTTTTCTTCTGGGAAATCTGTTTTTTTTTGTGATAGTATAATTCACCTTATCGTAACAATAAGTTTGCCTTTAAAAGATTACAGGTTTGGATTCGAATTAAATGTAAGTACCGTAAGGCTTCTAATAAATTCAGGAGGGGTAGGAGTTATGTAAAATTATGCTTTAGACCCGAGAGCTATATTAGAAAATTCAACAATCTTTTTTTTAGAATTGTTCGAAATGCTCTATTAACTTGATTCTGAAAATTGCTTGATGATCTATATACATGGGTTTTAAAAAGTGTTAAATGTTTTATTTTCATGTTTTTTGAAAATTGTAAAATGTTCTATTTACATGTTTTTGAAAATTGTAAAATGTTCTATTTACATGTTTTTGAAAAGCGTAAAATGTTCTATTTACATGTTTTTAAAAAGTTTGAAATGTCTTATTTGCATGCTTTTTTAAAAGTGCAAAATGTTCTATTTACATGTTTTTGAAAAGTTCGAAATGTCCTATTTGCATGCTTTTTTAAAAGTGCAAAATGTTCTATTTACATGTTTTTAAAAAGTTCGAAATGTCTTATTTGCATGCTTTTTTAAAAGTGTAAAATGTCCTAGTTACATGTTTTTGAAAAGTTCGAAATGTCCTATTTGCATGCTTTTTTAAAAGTGCAAAATGTTCTATTTACATGTTTTTGAAAAGTTCGAAATGTCCTATTTGCATGCTTTTTTTAAAGTGCAAAATGTTCTATTTACATGTTTTTGAAAAGTTCAAAATGTCCTATTTGCATGCTTTTTTAAAAGTGCAAAATGTTCTATTTACATGTTTTTGAAAAGTTCAAAATGTCCTATTTGCATGCTTTTTTAAAAGTGCAAAATGTTCTATTTACATGTTTTTAAAAAGTTCGAAATGTCTTATTTGCATGCTTTTTTAAAAGTGCAAAATGTCCTATTTACATGTTTTTAAAAAGTTCGAAATGTCTTATTTGCATGCTTTTTTAAAAGTGCAAAATGTCCTAGTTACATGTTTTTGAAAAGTTCGAAATGTCCTATTTGCATGCTTTTTTAAAAGTGCAAAATGTTCTATTTACATGTTTTTAAAAAGTTCGAAATGTCTTATTTGCATGCTTTTTTAAAAGTGCAAAATGTCCTAGTTACATGTTTTTGAAAAGTTCGAAATGTCCTATTTGCATGCTTTTTTAAAAGTGCAAAATGTTCTATTTACATGTTTATGAAAAGTTCGAAATGTCTTATTTGCATGCTTTTTAAAAAGTGCAAAATTTTCTATTCACACGTTTTTGAAAAGTGCAAAATTTTCTACTTTCATGTTTTTAAATAGTGTCAACTGTTCTATTTACATTTTTTTGAAAATTGCAAAATGTTCTATTTACATGTTTCTAAAAATTGTAAAATATTCTATTTACATGCTTTTGAAAATTGCAAAATGTTCTATTTAAATGTTTTTGAAAAGTTCAAAATGTCCTATTTACATGTTTATGAAAAGTGCAAAATGTTCTATTTACATGTTTTTGAAAAGTTCGAAATGTCCTATTTGCATGCTTTGTTAAAAGTGCAAAATGTTCTATTTACATGTTTTTGAAAAGTTCGAAATGTCTTATTTGCATGCTTTTTGAAAAGTACCAAATGATCTATTTACATGTTTTTTTTTTAAATACAGTCAGCAGAGGTACTCTGGGCTATAGCCGCATTATCCGGCCCTGCATTTGGCCAAGTTTTATTTCAGATTAAAAGTACACACACAGAACTTATCAGATCAGAACTAATCAGATACTGGTGTATTAATCGTGTATAAATATAGGGAAAACAAAAATAACATTATGTAACAACGCAATGGTTTCATTACTATTGACACAGTTTTATTTTCGATTTTTACTCCCTTTAATAAACTATTACCTATGTACGTATGTACCACAACTGTAAAACCTTTATCATGGAGACAGGAGACGAGTAATAACGTAACTGCGTAATTACGTTCAGAACATTTAATTGCGTGTGATTTGTACGTTATGTGCGTAATATTTATCTGTATGTACAAAGGGTCTCTTTACACGGGGTAAGACGGAATTAAATGCTAAATAATAAAAATATACAACTTTGTTTTTTTTCTTTTCGACTTATAATATGGGACTTGGACACGGTCAAAAGCATTGGAATAATTCGAGTTTTGTGTACAGTGTATTGAACCCCTCAACCCTTTAATTCTTTTCTAGGTTAGTTTTAGTTATTATGTCATTTATAATTGTGTACATAACTACTGGAAATATTTTGAGTTCCCGAATGAGCCGCATAAAAAAAAATAAAACATGATAAGACGCAGTGGGAATTTCCCCTTTACTTTTGTATGATGTAATATTTTGCAATTGCTATATGAATTGTCAAATACGCACAACACACAGTGACTAACAGTGACTCATTTCTAACTGAGCTTATAGCTAATGATAATGTAGCCGCAGCGTAAAGGTAACAATTTTAGTGAAAATATTTATACCATTTAGGTACTTTGTTTTGCAATTTTACCAACGGTATTTTTGTTCAGTTTTATTGGTCCATAGAAATAAGTTTCTGCGTCGCTCAATTAAACTACGCAGAATATTAGAAATATTTTATGTCCGTCTTAAATTTTCGGATTTTAGGGTGCTTAAAGTTAAATGTTTAGCCGTTTAATTAATTAAGGGATCGTCCAAAAATGACGTCAGCAGTCCAGGGTCAATGGGACTACTTGGCCACTACCAATAGGTATAGCCGTTTATACAATAGTTAAGGCAAGGCGATAACAGGCCAGGGCCAGGGCCAGGGGCAGTCATATGGTCCTAAAAATTGTGATTTTTTGATGACGTCATTTATAAACGATCCCCAATTTAATTTAAATATTTAAGATGAAATGGAATTTAAAGAGTGACGCGTCATCAATGCGAAATTTTCTAAAAACAGAAATTCGTACTACTTTTATTTCACAAAAATATATACTATTTATATTGCAAGTATAAGGATCTCACCATTAGCAATAGTAAATAAGGGAGCGTGCAAAAATTACGCATCGCTGACGGTTTATTTTAAGTGGCAGACGGGAGGGGGATTTAGCTGTTTCAATTGGATTTTTATATTTAGGAGATATTTATACACTACCTACGGCTACAAGACGGAGAGGGCAGGGGGGTGTGAAAATACATGATGATTTTATACTGTAATTTATGCACGCTTCTTTAACGGGCCAGCTTAAGTAGTTACTTTGCTGTCAGTATCAGTTTCAGTGCTACATGCGATATACGCCATAAATGAAAAGTATGGAAGCGTAGAGCGTTATTCTTATGTATTCAGTGTTTAATATTTTGCTTAATTTCTGTCTCCTATATTTCGTTTCAGCTCAACTTACGAGGCTGTAGCCATATAAACAGATACACAGTGATGTACCATGGATGTGCCTACTTATGTCGGTATCGTCAGTGAAGACTCAAAATAACTCGTTTCCATTTTTAGCTAAATACTGCGAATTCACTGTCTGCAAAACAAACTTAAAATATTTAATACTCTAAAAACTTGAGAAAACAGAATTTTTTACGATTTTTGAAATCATGTAAGTAGAACATTTGACAAATTTTGTAAAATAAATAAATGGATGTTTGCACATTTTGAAAGCATGTAAATAGACCAATTTCAACCTTTGAAAAAACAGGTAAATAAAACATTTTTCACTTTTTAAAAACATGTAAGTTGAGCATTTTCAACATTTGAAAAATAGATAAATAGAACATTTTACTATTTTCAAAAATATGTAAACAGATAAATAGCAGATCACTTCCCAATTTTCAAAAAAATGTAAATGAATAAATAGATCATTTTGAAATTTTCAAAAAAAAATATAAATAGATAAATAGAACAATTTGCAATTTAAAAAAAAATGCAAACAAATAATGTTTTACATTTTGAAACATTGTAAATATAATTAATGTTTCGTAATTTTAAAAAATATTTAAATTGAACAAAAAATTCAATTGACAACATTTTGCTCTTTTATATACACTTCAATAGTAAACTTTTTGCACATTTGACATTTGACATAGACAAGTTAATGCATAGAACAGTAGTAGATGGTTTTGCCGAATTTGCCTTAAAAATAAAATGGCGGCCATGGGGGCGGTGTGTGGGTGGGGAGGGGGTGGCTGGGGGGGCGTCTTAAGATGGTGGGGATGTCTTGAGATGGTGAGGATGTTCCTTGAGATGTTCCTTGAGATGCTGGGTAAGATGATGGGATGTTCCTTGAGATGCTAGGTAAGATGATGGGATGCTCCTTAAGATGCTAGGTAAGATGATGGGATGCTCCTTGAGATGCTGGGTAAGATGCTCGGGATCGCCTTAGGTTGTTTGGGAGCGCCTTGGGCTGCTGGGTAAGATGGCGGGATGCTCCTTGAGATGTATATATATATATATATATATATATATATATATATATATATATATATAATAAGGCAATATAATATGCTACATAATATGCTGTATAATTACAGTTCCTTATGCAATGTATAATAATTATTATGTAATATTAAGTAATCAAAATGATTGATATGTGCATAAGATGCAATTTAAAAGAAACCGCATCAAAATCCGATGAGTACTTTAGGAATAACATGTATTTCCCTTCTTGCCTATGCTTTATAATGGTAGGGGCCGGGGGGTGGGGATATGTCATGTTTTGGTAATTAGTGGGTCGATTGAGCCCGGACTACTTTTAATGACCTTAAAAAAGTAAGACTTACAAGCCTGTTCAGTCTTGGTCTAAATCCCATTAGTTACTAATGGGACATTTAAAATATCGAAACTGAGGGAGCATGCATAAATGACGTGTGTTGAGGGTGGGTGGGGTATATGCATTAAATTGTATGTACGTCACATAATGTATGTATATGCTAATGTAAGGTGTATAGGTAGCTTTATTGTGTATTACACATAATATATGCACGTACCCTATGGTGAAAGATGAGATAAGTCGTATTGATCGTATGAGTCATGAACATTGAGTCATAGATTCAAGTTGGAGCCGGCACTATAGTGAAAAATCGATAGAGAAGAAAGCCGAACGATCGATAGTGAAGAAGGCGAGGGGCTTTACATTGTATTGTAATCCTGGACAGCAGTTGATGATGCCTGGTCGAGCACCAAAGTTTGAATGAGAGTAATGCATTGCATGAGAGCATTGCAGTAATAGGGAAATTTTTAGGAGGCAAAGTCCTTTACATTCTATTCTATGAGAGATACAAACGAAACTCAAAGTTTGAGAGATACTGCCGTAACTCAAATAGCTGATAAATGAAATGATATCAATGTTTAAAATGTTTTATTGTCGCTAATTACAAAAGTGCAAAACGTTTTTTTAAATTTTATTTTAAATTGTTTATTTTAATTTGTTTATTTTAAATTGTTCATTCTAAATTGTTTATTTTTTTTTAAAAAAGTACAATACATATTGTTTTTTTTATTTTTATTTTAAATTACAATACATTTTTGTTATTTTGTTTATTTTAAATTACAACACATACTGTTTTATTTTTTATATTAAATTACAATACATACTGTTTTATTTTGTTTTATTTTGTAAATGTTTATTTTGTGCACTTGTTTTTTTATTTTTTGTAAATGTGTATTTCAAATTACAATACTTTTTTTAGTTTTTGTAAATGTTTATTTTGTGTATTTGTTTTTTTTTATTTTTTGTAAATGTGTATTAAAAATTACAATACTTTTTTTTATTTTTTGTAAATTTTTATTTTGTGTATTTGTTTTTTATTTTTTTTGTAAATGTGTATCTAAAACTACAATACATTTTGTGTATTTGTTTTTTGTAAATGTTTATTTTGTGTATTTGTTTATTTTTGGGAATGTGTATTTTAAATTACAATACTTTTTTATTTATTGTTTGTAAATGTTTATTTTGTGTATTTGTTTACCTATTTTATTGAATAAGTATTTCAAATTACATTACATTTCGTATACTTGTTAATTTACTTGTATTTTCAACATGCATTTTTATTGTAAATGTAAATACAAATTTTAATAGTTATTTTTTAATTCATACATACATTACTATTTGTTTAGATGTTTTTGAATATTTTTGTTACACAAGTTTTTAAAAGATGTACTACACATATTGTGTTGTAAATTTATAATATTTATCATTTGGTATTTGCACAAAGTAGGAAATCCGGTATCAGCTGCTACAACATATATAGGTATATCTATACTTAAATCTAATAGTAATCTACGGAGTGCTCGAATGGAACTCATGTTCATATTTTCAATGCTCAAAATGTATTTGTTTGTTTTTATCCAGTTCAAATACTCCTTGGTACAGGCAATACACGAGTACGGCTATGGTTTTGTCCAACGGTTTTTCAAATTTCAATCCAATTTTTACTTGACCTTTTTGATTTACAGACAGGGCATTTTCAAAATTTGGTAAAAGTTCCACAGCAGTGAATACATTACCTGCAAAGTACAAAAACAGAGATACATAGGTATGCTATACTAGCTATGCTAGGGCTACGCGTTGCTAGATATGCTATGGATATGCTATGCTTGGCTACAGCTGCGCTAGCTATGCTAGGCTGACAATTTTAAATGACTTGTTTTATAATTTACCATTGAGATAATTATCTCTCGAAATTCCATTTCCCAACGTCTTAAATGCGACTGTCTTCCGCAACGTTCTTAGAGCAAGTAAAAAGTTGTCGCCAGCTGTTGCGTCATCACCTTTAAAACTGTATGGAATAACTCGATTTTCCTCATTCCAAGTGACATTCAGCTCACTTATATTAAAATTTTCAAAATTAAATGCTGATTTTGTCATATTTCCATTGAAAGCTTCGGAATCCAACATGCAGAATACCATTATTTTTGGTATTTTTCCAATAACAATTCCGCCAGAAGTTACTGATGTCATTCCTTTTGGTACTGAAATAGCTTTCATTTGGACTTCGTTTGTTACATATTTAAATGTCTCGTTGTTTGATAACTGCTCTCGATGTAAATTCAAAACATCATGCGGAACTGTCTTCTGAGCAGCATAAAAGATTGCGTCTGTTATTTCTGCTTTATACGGACAACCAGAAAATCCAGCTTTATCGTTTTGTGCGCAATCCAAGTACAAGTATGGATCGCTGCGTTTCAAGACAATTCGACACTTTGTCCCACTTGGAATATATTTGTTTTGGTTGAAAAAGTTTCCAAGCAGAGATCCAAGTAGATAAAACTGCTTTGAGTTTTGCGACAACAGATATCTTGCGTTAAATCCAGCGTCAGTGACTGCATATGTATTAGGGACAGCATTAGGATACCACATTTCATCCTTCAAGTATCTATCTTTTTCCAGTTGACTTGTCCCCAATGCTCTTTGCAAGTAGGCTGACCATGGATAAAAGTTTGACGTATCCAGTACAAGTTGCCCATTCAAATACAGTTGCAAATTTGAAAACAGCGCATGAAAAAACAAGTTTGTTGGTGCCACAATGTCAGCTGCTTCGCATCTTGTACCATCTTGTTTGACAATCCTTACGCCTAAACTTAGCATAGACTCTTGTAGCGAACCGTAGTTGTCATATATCCATCTGAACTCAAGTGGGTTGTACTCATTTTTAGTACTAAGTAAAGGAAGGCATTGTATATAGTCTGCAGTTGTAAGTTCACTTATATTTGTAGGCGGTAGTTTTACCAAATTTAACTCTGAACACAATGATTTTTGAGATGTTTCGTAGATTGTTGGTTTTTCTTCAAAAATAGTGTTGATATCCATGATGACAGAGATAGATGTGTTTACCTTAAAGGTTGGTCACTAAATGAGCAGTTTTGGTACACAAAAGTTCTATTTATACTATTTCTTAGATCTTTTAACACACTTTTGCTTCTTGGCTATTATTTTTTAGTATAATACAGAGATTGTTTGGGTTTTTGGCCTCTTCCGGTTTGAATTTCTTTGGTTATTTTAACGTTTTTCTTTTTTCTTAGCTCCGCCCACTTGTAGGTATGGCTATATATACTATTTCATAGATCTTTTAGCAAACTTTTGCTTCTTTGCAGTGTTTTTCCTTGTATAAAACAGTTATTTTTTGGATCTTTCAACACACTTGTGCTTCTTTGCAGTGTTTTTCCTTGTATTAAACAGTTATTTCTTAGATCTTTAAGCAAACTTTTGCTTCTTTGCAGTGTTTTTCCCTGTATTAAACAGTAATTTCATGGATCTTTTAACACAATTTTGCTTCTTTGCAGTGTTTTTTCTTGTATAAAACAGCAATTTCTTGGATTTTGGCCCTCTTCCAGTTAAAATTTCTTTTTATCTTGGCTCCACCCACTTTTTCGTTCGTATCTCTCAAACTTTGAAATTCGTTTGTATCTCTTAAAGTTTGAGTTTCGTTTAAATCTCTCTCAAACTTTGAGTTTCGTGAGTATCTCTCAATGATTAGAATAGAAAAGGACTTTGCCTACTAAAAATTTCCCTATACCTGCAATGCTAACCCTCTCAGTTCAACTTCAGAACTCGACCAGGCATCATCAACTGCTGTCCAGGGTTATAATAGAATGTAAAGAACTTTGCCTCCTAAAAATTTCCCTATTACTGCAATGCTAACCCTCTCATTCAAACTTTAGTGCTCGACCAGGCATCATCAACTGCAGTCCAGGATTACAATACAATGTAAAGCCCCTCGCCTTCTTCACTATCGATCGTTCGGCTTTCTTCTCTATCGATTTTTCACTATAGTGCCGGCTCCAACTTGAATCTATGACTCATACAATCAATACGACTTATCTCATCTTTCACCATAGGGTACGTGCATATATTATGTGTAATACACAATAAAGCTACCTATACACCTTACATTAGCATATACATACATTATGTGACGTACATACGATTTAATGCATATACCCCACCCACCCTCAACACACGTCATTTATGCATGCTCCCTCAGTTTCGATATTTTAAATGTCCCATTAGTAACTAATGGGATTTAGACCAAGACTGAACAGGCTTGTAAGTCTTACTTTTTTAAGGTCATTAAAAGTAGTCCGGGCTCAATCGACCCACTAATTACCAAAACATGACATATCCCCACCCCCCGGCCCCTACCATTATAAAGCATAGGCAAGAAGGGAAATACATGTTATTCCTAAAGTACTCATCGGATTTTGATGCGGTTTCTTTTAAATTGCATCTTATGCACATATCAATCATTTTGATTACTTAATATTACATAATAATTATTATACATTGCATAAGGAACTGTAATTATACAGCATATTATGTAGCATATTATATTGCCTTATTATATATATATATATATATATATATAATACATCTCAAGGAGCATCCCGCCATCTTACCCAGCAGCCCAAGGCGCTCCCAAACAACCTAAGGCGATCCCGAGCATCTTACCCAGCATCTCAAGGAGCATCCCATCATCTTACCTAGCATCTTAAGGAGCATCCCATCATCTTACCTAGCATCTCAAGGAACATCCCATCATCTTACCCAGCATCTCAAGGAACATCTCAAGGAACATCCTCACCATCTCAAGACATCCCCACCATCTTAAGACGCCCCCCCAGCCACCCCCTCCCCACCCACACACCGCCCCCATGGCCGCCATTTTATTTTTAAGGCAAATTCGGCAAAACCATCTACTCACAGTTTGCACTTTTCAAAAACATGCAAATGGAGCACTTTGAAAATTTAAAAATAAAGTAAATAGAATATTTTGCAATTTAGAAAAAAAATGTAAATAGACCATTATGTACATTCAACATTATTTAAAAACTCAATTATACAAAAATTTGCACTCTTTAAAAAAACATGAAAAAAAAAATTTTTCGACTTTTCAAAACCTCGTGATAATAAATAATATTAAACGCAAACTCAACTATCTCATGTAGTCCTTTTTTGACATTATAATAAGTTGCTATAATAATTGGATTCAAGCTACTTTGACTCTTCACCACACTGAAAATACCATACCTACCTATAGGTTATATACATATTATAATATAGATACTCATTACGTTATAACTTTGCCGTTAGCCGCACCACTGACTTCGTACATACCCGGGAAAGAGTTTCGGAAATAGGGAACAAAAGTTTGGATTTTCGGCAACGAAACCAACCCGAGTGCAGTTTATTTAGTTTAGTGTGAGTGTGGGTTTCGTCCTTAAGCCGTAGCCGTAGTCGAAGCCGAAGCCGAAGTTACATATAGACGAAGAGTTAACCGATTTCTATCGATCGTTGACGGGAAGCTCCAAGTCGCAGTCGTATCGTATAGGCAGACGCAGTGTCTTTTCCAACACCGAACTGGAACCGAAACCGAAAACCGAATGCTAAATAAATACACCAAATATACTAAACAAAAAGTTTCTTATCGCCAAATTAGCTACAATTTCTTGTGTTATCTAGAAACGTCAGCCTTCTTGCTGCAAATAACATTTTAAAAATTTAAATTTAAATCGGATTTTACAATAAAACGTCAAAATTTTGTCATTTTTCTAAATTGTCGTTTATCACAGTGAATTTCATAAATTAAGATTTGCATTAGGACGATACAATAAAATAAGAATGTAATTCGGTGTCTGTTTATTCAAATTTTTGCAAAATCTGCAAAAACTCAACGTATTAACTTGATTAGAAAATTTAATACAAAAGTTAAGTAGTGTTTTTCTACATGGTTTTTTAAATTAATTCGTTCGATTGTAATTATTTCATGTTAATAGACGAGGATTTTACATGCCCAAAAATGTGATTTTAATAATAACTGTCACCTGTGGCCACAGTGCCACAGTGTTGTTGTTGTATGTAATGCAATAGCGAGTTTCGTGCTTTCGTGTTTATACTGTTTATAGTTTGTTTATTACCGGAACTGGAGGAACTGTAATTGATCAAGTAATATGGCTTATCTGTCGTATCAGCTTCTACTCCTACCCACGTTGCTATGTGCCTCTACTCAGTTGCTTTTGAACGGTAAGTATTTAATTGTGCTAAGATTTTAGTACTGGTTACAATTATTTGATAGTTTATTTTTTTCTAACATAATTGCTATTTAATTAAACTGCGGTTAACAACAGGTGTACCCTAATTGTGAAATACTGATAGCGCCATTGGTTTGTTATTGTAAAGGTGTTTTTCAAGTATCGTTAGCAAAGAACTAAACTGTTCCGTATCCAATTTTTAAGCTAGAGCTTAAAGCTAAAATCATAATGTGCTTTGTCAAAAAAGCACAATGATTGAGATTGAAACGAAATAGTTATTTTACAAAATTTTTAAAAAATGCAAAAATGTTTTATTTTCAAGCTTTTTAAAAAAGTTTCAATTGTTATTTGTAAATGTTTTGGAAAATTTCAAAATGTTGTATTTATATGTTTTTTAAAGATAAAAAATATTTTATTAGCATGTGTGTTTGAAAAGTACCAAAACTTGTATTCACATGTTTTTGAAAAGTACACTAAATTGTATTAACATGTTTTTGAAAAGTACAAAAATTTTAAATTTTTTTTAAAAAGTACAAAAAATTAAATTTACATGTTTTTAAAAAGTACAAAAAATTAAATTCACATGTTTTTGAAAAGTACAAAAAATTCTGTTTCCATGTTTTCAAAAATCACAAAAAATTCTACATGTTTTTGAAAAGTATAACGAATTCTATTTACATGTTTTTGAAAAGTACAGAAAATTCTATTTACATGTTTTTGAAAAGTACAGAAAATTCTATTTACATGTTTTTGAAACTTACAAAAAATTCTATTTACATGTTTTTCAAAAATGCCAACTGTTCTATGTACATGTTTTTAATGCTATGCGGGTCACGTAATTGATGGATGATCTTGCGGTGGGGAGATGTTTTAGATTGAATATTACGCGCGTCTTCAAAATTATTAGCTTACTCTTCTAATGCGCTGGTCTCTTATTGTATGCAATGATGATAAAGCTTTCTAGTTAAAATATCATGCAGGGCGCACTATTCGAATATATACGGTATTAAAACAGTTTACGTCTTTTTCCTAATTAAAGCCTAAAATTAAATCTCTAATTTTATAATATTTGTTTGTTTCGCACTGTATATAATTAGTCTACGCAGGAGAGACGACGTCCACTGAAGAGGTGAGAGCATCTTCCAGGAGACTCCCCAAAAACAATCTCACGTGCTACGTGTGTCATTCGGAAACACAGTCTGACTGTTTGAACTTTATCGACGAGGACATGGAGGAAAAATTGCAAAAGTTTGAATCTCCCTGCGAAGAAAAGGAAACTTCTTGCATAGTGAGTTCCACACGTTATTCTACTAGCAAACAAAATAAATTCATATATAATTGTATAATTTATGCATTCATTTAAGTATAGCCAACAACCCTTTTGGGATCGTCCATAAATACAGTCACAGGTGGGGGGTCAGTTGGTCAACAAAGTTGGATACTTAACACGTCACATGTTTGAGATTCGCAATGCAATGTTTATATTAGGAACAATATTGTATTTGTGGAACTTTCATTATTTGATGACATCATTTATGGACGATCCCTTTACACATTTTTTGTGATTTTTTAAATATCAAAATATGTCATTTTTGAAATTTTGTAACCCAGGTAAAAAAAATTTCTTTCACGACGTCAACTGGAAATCACGCCAACTCAACACTCCCCATGAAAACTGTGGCAGTGAAAAGGAATTGCACTAAAAAATGTGAACCGGGCTGCGTTATTATGGGAGAGCGGACTCGATTGTAAGGAACCTACATAAATAGTTTGTATTTTTCTTTAACGTCATTTATGAACGCCCCTTAATGAATGTTTTAAATATATGTATCCTTCTATTGTTTCAGTAATTATATGGTCTGTGAAGAACCAAAATGACCCATATTTAATTTAGGCTACAATCAAAATGAGCTATGTCGAAAACACAAAATGAGAAACATGCGTAAAATGTTAATTACGAGTTTTTGATAATCTTAGTATTCTATTTATGTATGTATTTTTCAACAATGCAAAATGTCCTATTTACATATTTTTGAAAATTTTCTAATTCCATGTTTTTGAAAAGGTACAAAATGTTCTAATTCCATGTTTTTGAAAAGGTGCAGAATGTTGTAATTCCATGTTTTTGAAAAGGTGCAAAATGTTCTAATTCCATGTTTTTGAAAAGGTGCAAAATGTTCTAATTCCATGTTTTTGAAAAGGTGCACAATGTTCTAATTCCATGTTTTTTAAAAAGTGCAAAATGTTCTAATTCCATGTTTTTGAAAAGGTGCAAAATGTTCTAATTCCATGTTTTTGAAAAGGTGCACAATGTTCTTATTCCATGTTTTTGAAAAGGTGCACAATGTTCTAATTCCATGTTTTTTAAAAAGTGCAAAATGTTCTAATTCCATGGTTTTGAAAAGGTGCAAAATGTTCTTATTCCATGTTTTAAAAAATGTGCACAATGTTCTAATTCCATGTTTTTAAAAATGTGCAAAATGTTCTAATTCCATGTTTTTGAAAAGGTGCACAATGTTCTAATTCCATGTTTTTTAAAAAGTGCAAAATGTTCTAATTCCATGGTTTTGAAAAGGTGCAAAATGTTCTTATTCCATGTTTTAAAAAATGTGCACAATGTTCTAATTCCATGTTTTTAAAAATGTGCAAAATGTTCTAATTCCATGTTTTTGAAAAGGTGCACAATGTTCTAATTTCATGTTTTTAAAAAATGTAAAAATATTGTATTTAGATATTTTTGAAAAGTGCGAAATGTTCTATGTAAATGTTTTCAAGATATATTTTAGTACTTTTGTAGATATTTGATATTGTTTTCAGCTAAAAATGGATATGGGTAATTTTGGTTCTTCACAGACGATATGGGTTTGCAATTTTAATAATAAACTTATTATTGTCAATTGACTAATTCATTCATTATTACTTGATAATTGACAGGTACGTTTGCTCAACATGCTGTACAAATAATCTGTGTAACGTTGGGAGCGGCTCTTCTCGTCACATTATTTCAATGCCAAATTTTAGTGCAGTCCTTCTAATGTCGATTTTCAGTCTTAACTTTGTCACAAACTTTCCTTTCATCTTCTCCATTCCAATTCCAACATCGCCCCTAAATTTTGCCAGGCTAATTAGTTAAAGAATCGTGTATCTTCCCCGCACCTATCGTGAATGCATGCAGTTGCTCTCAACACATTTTTTATCCAAATATCAGATAAATTTCCAGTATATAGAGCATGAAATGAGCGGTGTTTCAATTTAACGATGTTTTTTTAAAAAAATATGACAGTTCAAAAACCGTGTAAAAAGTTTATATGCTAATTTTCATTATAAAATATTATTTGACATTAATAATTTTTAAGAATTTTTCTTGTACCAAAACTCTACATGGGTAGGTAGGCGTAGTTGTAACTCTTTTGCGTTCTGTTTGGCTTCTTACAGCGCCGCTTAGCGCTTCCATTTTAATCTAGAACCAAACCAATTAACCAACAAATCTTTTCTGCTCTTTTTTAAAATGTCATACTTTCTATACCTGTGTTAGTTAAGTATTGAAGCAAAACCGTATGTAATAAAAATGACAAAGATATGCAATATACAATTTTAATACTTTACTTATGAATTCAAACTCTTAAGATATTAAAAACTTTCCAAATAAAAAAAAATCCAAATATTTTCATTTGCCACAAATGCACATTTTTTTGGAAGATTAGATAAGTTAAAAGATATCGTATGTGAAGAACCAAAATGACCTACCGTATTTCCTCTGATAGTACGCCCCGCGTACTATTCAAACTCGAGCTACTACGACCCCCCGCCGCCCCCGCGTATAATAAGAGACCCGCGCATTACCAGAGGCCTGTGTACTGCCCTTCAATAGTGTGTTAAATAGACCCGCGTACTATTTAAACTGAGGCGGCTACCCCCAGCGTACTATTAGAGACCCGCGCATTATTAGAGACCCGCGTACTACTAGAGGAAATACGGTATATTCATGTTTAGATAAAACCAATATCAACTATCCACAAAGACAAAAATATTCAAATAATTATGTTTGGAGAACATTTAAATAGAACATTTTGCACTTTGCAAAAACATGGAGTTTGAAATTTTTGCAACTTTTCAAAAACTTTGAATTAGAAATGTTTTCAACTTTTTCAAAACATAGAATAATAGGACATTTTACACTTTTCAAAAACATGTCAATAGAACATTCTACGCTTTTTAAAAACATGTAAATAGAACATTTTACGCTTTTTAAAAACATGTAAAAACAACATTTTACGCTTTTTAAAAACAATTAAATAGAACATTTTACGCTTTTCAAAAACATGTAAAAACAACATTCTACGCTTTTTAAAAACATGTAAATAGAACATTTTACGCTTTTCAAAAACATGTAAAAACAACATTCTACGCTTTTTAAAAACATGTAAATAGAACATTTTACGCTTTTCAAAAACATGTAAAAACAACATTCTACGCTTTTTAAAAACATGTAAATAGAACATTTTACGCTTTTTAAAAACATGTAAATAGAACATTTTACGCTTTTTAAAAACATGTAAATAGAACATTTTACGCTTTTCAAAAACATGTAAAAACAACATTTTACGCTTTTTAAAAACAATTAAATAGAAAGTATAAGTGATAGCCGAAATGCCGAATGCCGAAAGCCAAAAAGTGATACTGTAGAAGAGGTAAGTTATTTTGCAGCCGAACGACTATAATAGCAGTAGTTACTAGTCACACCAGTCACAGTAGAAGATGTTATGATACATTTCATTTGAATCTGTAGTTTCAAGTATAGTAGGTTCCCATGTAAGCTACATACCATAAGACTTCTAATAACTCCTAGAATCTTTTTAGCATCAAATCAAAAGGGGATTAGCTATGACCCGGTTTTATCGGAGCTCACAAATATAGCTACATATATGGAGCAGGGTCTACTGTTATTCCCTTATGACACCATGATAGTCGGGTCACACATTTATTTTAGCATTGACCTTGACAATATCAGTATTGACAGGTTTCTGTGTCCAAAGGATAATTATAGGCTTGTACATGTATTTTTGCTTTTGATATTGCGTTGGTTCTACAAACGTTACGTGATCAGTGTGACATTTAAACAATTTTAATCAGGTTTATTAAAACACTTTATAAGACACACACGCTTTTAGCTAGCATAATTTGTGCAAACAGCCTGCGGTTGATGTTATGTATAGTCATGACTTCTATATGTCGCTTGAATATTCTCGAAGTTATTTAGAGCGTGTAGTCATTTTTTTCGTTGCATGATGCATGAAACTTCATCAAGATTCCACATAGCAATAAGTTTATACTTTACAATTTCCAACTTCTACACTAATTAAATTTCATAACAACTGTCAACTGTATAGGGTGAGAGTCCAAAATTGTGCTCTGGTTTATTGATCAAAAGATACATTTTTGAAAAAGTCATATTTTCTGAACCAGAGGTTTAAAAGAAAACCCTCGCCTCGTTAGTAATGGCAAAAATAATCGTAAATTTAAATGACATAGGTCTTCCAAAAGATACAATAGGAAATGCTCAAAAAGTCAGGATTTCACGAAAAAAGTTGTGTATTTGTGAAATATCAGGGAATCAGTAAGACCAACTTTTTTAATTTTTTTAATCATCACTGATTTGATTTTGGCGCCTTAAATAAATTTAAGTGTAGGTTGTGCACAGCACAGTATTTCTCTATATATCTTAAGATAAATCGTGTATGTTGCGACATGAGTTTCAAATTGAACCGGTGTCGGTGTCCACAATTAGAGGACGATGGTCACAATTAGCCACTCTCACCCTACGTTATTCATTCGACATGCCACAAGAAAATGCACTAAAACTGTCGTTTTTCCTTTTTGTGCTCAACGAATTTCCTAAATAAAACATGACAGTAAGACATTATTTCACAATTTCATTCGAGTGAATTACTAATTTTAATTGGATTAAATACAAAGCATGATACAATAATGTAATAACAATTTTTTTGACCTTGTAATAGTATTTATTAGTGCAACACGAAAGGAGTTGTTGCTGTTTGTAGGATTGTTCTATGCACAGCAGAAGCCAGCCAACAAAGTGAGTGCAAAATACCCAGTAACCTTGTTATTCTCATGCATGCTTTGGAGTTGTTGTTGTACAGTGTAGCTTTCTTAAACTGTCAAGACATTGTTTAAAAGGAGATAATATTTGGCAAAGTCCGAGATATTTGTCATTATATTCCTACTTTTTTAAGGGTTCCCTTTTTTAGGGAAAGCTGCTAAATTTATTGTCGTCTTAAAAGCTTTAATAAATACGAAATGAGCGTCATCCGTAAAAATATTTTAATTTGCCTAATTTTAATTCTCTGGAATTTTCTATGCGTCGCTCAGCCGCCGAAAGAGAACAGGTGGGACTTGAGACTACACACCATTCTAACAATGTTCAAGAGTTGTCAAATCATGATCCTGAATGAAGATACAGACAACAAATTTAAACATTCAGAAATTCAATTAGAGACAAGTGAGATACTTGCCAAGCTTGGTGCAATAGTTCAGAATTTTCACGACCTAACAAGATTCAAGGACCAACGGGACCTACTTCGATTTCAACAAGAAATTTGCTATTTAACGCTTCTAATTCCTGACCCCTGGCGTCACGTGAACGCTTATTGGAGCATAGAGTTGATCTACAAAACTAAAGAGGCTCAAGAAAAGTATTCTAATTATATTTACCACAGTCCTATGACTGACATGTTTATTATTTTAACTCATGTAACATACCAAGCGCGATATGTAGTTTACCACGAAATTCTTAGCTATCAATTTCCAGTCAACTACTTGTGGCTTACGTACACTGTCCAAGACGGTTCCGTACAAACACAAGACCTACACAGATTTCAATTCCGATGCCAGCCTCTAGGGAAAATATTATGCAATCTTAAATTCGACATCTTCTCGTATGCATCATCGTGGACATCCTATAAGAGTTTTATTAGGTCTCTAAAAATATTACGGGCCAACTTTTACAAGTCCACGGTCATCGCAGCCTATTATATGGACCGTATTATTCCAAATGGAATAACCTCTGGTCCTGACCAAATCCCAAATAAAAACACTCAAAAGTACTCACCAATTGCGTCTCTTCTAAACACAGTTGGGGCACATGTCAATTTGACAATATTGTATGACTCAGTAGACGAATATACCGGAGCGGAAATTAGGAGGGAAGGTATAATTGTAGTGACTGAAGTATACTTTACTACACACACGCATGTGACACGTGTCATTACTGGAATAAGCTACTACCGCCTCTTTTATGGGACAAGTTTACAGGATCAAGTCCCTGTCTGCTTCACTTCCCTTATTCTCCCATTCAACTGGCCTGTTTGGATTTGGTTTATTTTTGCTACATTTCTAACTGTTGGATTATTCAAACTTAGTTTAAGGAAAAACATGGCTCTGAATACGGCGTTTGAATTGACACTTTTGCCTTTAATCGGTCAAACGGTTGATTTTAAATTTAATTTTAGACAGAATGTGTCCTACACTTTTTGGGTTCTTTTTACAGTATGGATAAGCTTGGTATTTACTTCGTTCTGGCAAAGTTACAAAATTGCCCCAGCAGATGTATCTGCTGAAAAAACTATGATTGATTTTGTGAATGAAAAATTCACGTTTACATTAACTGCCCGCTCTAGACATACAATTATATCGACAATCAAACATTTGAAAGATAACTGGAGCAGCTCTAGGATGCTGCCTCAGTACGAGTTTATACTCAAAAATTCAGTTGTGAACGAATTAGCAGAGGATGAGAGTAAGAGCGCAGGACTATTTTTAAATGATAAAACTTGTTCCTTGGTCAAGGAGGAGCACATGGAATTGTACTCGGATTTACTCTACAAGCATTTTCAGAGGCGGGCTCACGTATGTAAAGAGAATTTTTTGCCGTTTACTTTTGAATGGAATTTTTTTCTATCCAATAGCGACGTCCCTTCTGATGTTCTAATACGCCTTCTCAATTCCGGAGTGGTCCAGTATTGGATGAAGGCTACATCGGACACTTACAAAAACGAAAGAAGGTCCTTGTATGAGAAGGAAGCTGCTAAGAAAGGACATGATGGCCTGATGAGCTCATCAGAACAGGAACAGGACAACGGTAGTAATAATGAGGACGACGAGCCACTACCTTTAGACGACTCTTTGGTGAAATCTGCTTTTTATTGTTTACTTATTGGAAATATTCCACTTGGACTCGTGACACTTTTCATTGAAATATATTATTTACGCATATTGTATTATTTTAAATGTCTCTACTACAAATGCGTCAAGTTGATTCATATTGCAAATTAGACAATCGTATGTATTTTCGCTTTACATATATACGTAGTTAGGATAAAAATCTTTTGCATGGACCTTCGCTAATTTAAGATTTTTTTTTGGGCAGCCTTTACTGATTATTGCTACACTGTTTAAGGCAATAAAGGTCAGAATCAAGAATGTTTTCCTTCCTGGAATCAGAAAATATTAATGTTTATGACTGGCTTGTATTTTGAATTTAAAAAAATGTAATACATTATGTTATTTATCTTACCGGAAACTTTTAGCATTAAATTCTATGTTGTGAACCAAGCTACATATATAATTCCATTCTGAAAAACTGTAACCAATTATATTTATTTTGTTTAGGTACCTATTTTAATGCTAGACAGTTGGTTGTACGATTCACGTGATCAATAAATATATCCGTATTGTAAAACTTGGGATGTTTAAATACCTACTGCAAACTAGATAACACCCGGAAGCCCTCGTTAAAACATTGCATACAAAAAGATAGAAAAAAAGTTTTTTCAATTTTGGATGATATCTTATGTAATTTATCTAGCTTTTTTGAACACACAGGTCAGCCAGGTCTAAAATTAAAATTTAATTTGAATAAAATTCATTTTGCTAACAAGGATAATACAATTTAACATTGATAAACATACTACTATAGGGATATCCTCACTGAAATTATACGGTAATTAACCCTAATGGTATTAAATGATAAATATTTGGGCCCGTGTTTTGCTTGTTTTGGTATTTAAATTAAACAACACAAGTGACCACGTGATGAGAGACTCGCGGTTCAGCTTTCGTATGGAGTTCTTACAAAAAATACAAATCCGAAATTACAGAACGATTATTGTAGTAGTGACGTTTGAATGCGTGTTTATTCACTTCATTTTCCATATTCAAAATTTCAAAATTAAAACTTTGCCGTCGCCGTCTACATGCAAAATACACATGTATGTAATAAGCATAATTAAAAACAGGAGCCACCATAGAGCCATAAACTATTTGCATAAATATCACCTCAGTCTTGATTTAAAAATTCTGCGCGTTTTCACCAGTTTTTAATTAACTTAAAAAAAACACTTGTTCATTAATTAAAAGTGTTCATTTTCATTTTTGTATTTAAACTACCCCGACTCCCGCCTTCACTTAATGGTGATGTGATGGTATGGTGTGATATGGCAGGAAGAAGAAGAACGTACGGCAGCGGCAGCATAGCATCTTTTCTAATCTTGTCTTTTGCTTTTGTTTTTATGGAATTGGGATTGCGCGAATTACGAATTTACCAATTTTCTGCATTTCTGCCTTTCAACTTTCAACTTTCCCAAGACGTTATAATCTTGGGAAAATGATCGCACACTCTACAGAAAATCTACTGAATCGTATACGTCAGTATTGAAATACATTGTTGCCGATTTTACCTATAGTGACTAGTGGGTTATCCGTTCTAGATATGAAGAGGGAAGTTTGGGGTAATCCATAAATGATATCATCAAAATATTCTAAATTCTAGGACCCCTTATTTGTCAGCATAACGATTGCGTAGGCGGCTACCTAGCAATATTTCAGTAGGCCCATTGACTATACATGTGACGTCATTTACGGACGATTTCTTTCAAAACATTCTCAAGTTGAATGATGTGCTAAACTATCAACGCTATAAAATAAATCCTTCTTTTTAATCCTTTACATCGTATAATCGAATCCCGAGAAAGAAATATTTCGTACAGAATGAGCATCGACAGTTTAGACTTCACACGAATACAGAATTTTATATTTCACTGCGATTTTAACTATAATTTTAATTTATCGAGTGATTAATACAAAATCTTCGTTTCTTTCCATCCCAGTTGCATACTTACTGATATTAGTAAGAACATATACATAATAAGTCGAATGCGTTTCGCGCTGTTTCTTCACGGTTCCCAGCCAAAGTTAAAAAATGTTTATTAAATTTATTAAGTCTCGTTTTAAAAATGTACCAGAAAACCAACGGAAAAGTAAATAATGAATGCAAAATTAAAAGCAAAAAGGAGTTTCGAATTCAATCACTTCAATCCCGATTAATTCAATCCACAATAGCAGATCTCTCAAATGCAATGGTTATGGTGCAATGGTACGAATAATGTGTGAAGTTAAATCACGTTAAAATAGTTAAAGCCAAATAAAAGGTAATTCGTCTAACCATAAATAAAATTGAGCAGCACAGAAAATGTAAAAATTATAATGCATTTTTATTCCCACTATACATATAATATAATAACAGTTCTTTTTTATGCTTATGCATCACCACTAAAGTCAAAGTACTTTACTATATAGTACTATGTTATTATGCTTTTAATTATACAACTTTAATTTACTTGACACTACCATAGTGTAAAGAATAAAGACTAAAGCTATAAGCTATAACTAAAGCTATACACTATAGACACTGAATTAAAGTAGTCACTACATTTTAAGGTAATTAATCAGCGTGTGCAAGTGTGGGAAAAGGTATATAGGTAACAGTCAGTAACACTTTTGAGGATACTTACAGAGAATGATGTAATAATTATTTATTCTAAATAAATTGCTTGGAAATATAGTAAATAAAATATAATTCTCTTGCTAGAGTAAATCTGTGGGATATACGATACACACTACTTGCTACACACTTACCTAAGTATGGATAATATTTGAAAATATTTAAATACATACCTAGAGAGATATTGCAATTTCTATAATACGAGAGAATTGCGTACGTATAAATTCCATATTTTAATTTTGTAATATATTATTATACGTATTAAAAGTCTTGAGTCTTATATCTGATGCTGATTATTTATTACCATCTTACAAAGTAATTTTAAAAAGTACGAAGATATATTAAAAGTTCCATTATCCTAAAGATTTAGTTCGATAACGCACACTACCAACTAACTACTTGTTACAATTATTATCAATAATATCTATCAATTATATTTTTTAAACTTCTAGGAAAACCCAAAAAACACTCAAAACTAGGACTACTATAGCGCTTATCCAAAGTTATAAATTCATAAGGTACGTAGACCATAGTATATTGACGGCGAATAGGTACTTATAATTTAATTATTAAATCTTAAACGTTAAAAAATTCAAGATTTTCTTCAGTAATTTCTCCTTGTCTTCAATTTCTTGCAATTGGCAGTGGCATTTATCCGTATGTAGTAGTAAAACAGTCAAATCCATAAACCTAGGTACTATTTGAATCAATAAACTTGAAAGTTGGTGTTTTCGAATACCTATATATTATTAGCATAGCAAATAGTAAGTATCTACCACCACAAAAATTCAAGCAGCTCATTTAATTTTATACCAAATTCATTTTTTTTACCATATTCAAAACCTTAGCAGAGTTAGAACCAAAATTCAAGTCAAACCCTAACAAACTATGTCATAAAATTAAGTTGTATTGTTACCCATACACTACCCATTAGTATACACATTAGTATTATTAGTATACACACACAAAATTATATTAATAATGTCAGCAATTCTAAACAAACAATGAGCAATAAGTGCATTAAAATTCAGTCACTGTGTCGTGCCGATAATAATAAAACCAAAGATTTCAATGAACTGAATGAAC
Source organism: Dicyrtomina minuta (assembly GCA_949802685.1). NCBI lineage: Eukaryota > Metazoa > Arthropoda > Collembola > Symphypleona > Dicyrtomidae > Dicyrtomina > Dicyrtomina minuta. The sequence goes on along the minus strand of OX461808.1, from coordinate 170,030,292 downwards.
GCAAAATAACGGACACGATATCGTTGAATCTCGCTCTGTATTAAACATCATAGTCACATGGCCCACAGAATAATGAAATGTTGCCAGATAGGGCGTTATGCTCTCCAGATTTAGTAGATTTTCTGTAGAGTGTGCGATCATTTTCCCAAGGTTATAACGTCTAGTTCAACTTTCAATTCAAATTCAACAAGATTCGACTTTTCTCTAAGAATCGTCCGGGGATTTTACATAATTAAAAAGTACAGATTTAATTCTTGCTAAATTGTTTTCCGCTTTAAGTTAATAGGCATCTTGTCGTCTGTGGTCTGTAGTGTGTATCTGTCACATGTCACCTTTGCCTGCACATTAATCAAACTAAGTAAATTGAAAAGGAGTTAAGTTTTCTATTTTCTACTGCATTCTTTACATTAATTTACTACCGCCAGTCAGCAAGCAGGTAAGTAGAATTTAGCGTGTTTTATTACAATACTAAATATTAGCTTTACAAAGCTGCAAACAAACACGTTACAAGCCATAAAAATACCCGACTGTGTATATAGAGTAATTAAATACAAAATTACTTATTAAGTAAGTCATAAGTAGCGAACTCAAGAAACCTTTTTAGATATATTAGTAAATTTAAATTAATTTATGGATTTTTTAATCGCAGATAGTTCCAGTTATACCTACAATAAGGGGCACCTTGTCTAAAACGTAGTAAAATTATTTAATTAAATACCTACTTACTTGGTTTTCTCATTCAATGTATTTGGGAACTTTTGCTCAGTGTGAAAAAGATAGAAGTAAAAAGAAGAGAAGCAACAGCTGCAGCTCTCGTCCACTCCAGGATGCTCAAGATGATGACGATCTCAGTGCGAGTATCAGAGGCTCGGCCTGTCAGCTATGTGAAGATGTAAGTGTAGCTTGAGGCTGGCAATAGTCTGGACACTCTGGACTTCAAAAGTCTTGACAACACCTACACACGCTTAGAAAAATAGGAGTGAACTGACTACTTGACTGTAAATTTGTAACTACTTTCTTGTTACTCCGACAACCACAGTGAATCCTGTTAACCGCGGTCAACAGGATTATGGTTAGTGATTTGCAGTGTATGCTGTTAGACTGAGTATACTAGAACGGTTGACGGTGTTGGAACACTAATCCTGTTGAACGATTTTATTAATTAAAACATAACACCAAAAATACCACCAACAACTGGATTCGAACCCCCACCCTTTAGGCATTCAAACCTGGCTCCTTAACCACTGGACTGACACAACACATTAACTTTGGATTACTAATTAAGCATACATGTACAGTGATATAAATGCTCCAACAAGGTTGACTGTAGATTTTAACAGGTTTGGTGGTGGGTTTTGCAACAACAGCCCTGTTGCATGTGGTTAACAGTTTTCCCCACCCTGAAAAATTTCATAATTTACTACTAAACCTGTCAAAATTAACAGCTTAACCTGTTGCCACGGCCTAACCACATTCGTGTCAAGATCTTTTCTAAGCGTGTGCTCTTGAATTCAAGACTATTAAAATCAAGTCTTAAAATTCTTGAAAAATCAAGGCTCCTAAAATCAATACTTTTAACATTTTTATTGTCTCATTTTAAATTTTCCAATTCTTTCAAATTTATTTAATGTTGAAGATGTCAAAATATTTGAGCTTTTAGTAGTGGTCATGAAAATGAAGGTTTTGAAATACTTTTAATCGGTCTTAAAAATTAAAACGGTCTTAGTATAGATTTTGCAAGCACTAAAGATGTTGCTCTTAAAATTTAATACATTAAAGTTGTAGGATAAATTGCCGCTTTACGATAACTACATATTTTATTATTTTCCAGGAGCTCTCAATAATTTTCAGTAGCGCTTGCCTCTCCACCAGAGACTTGTTGAACTTCAGATTGGTGAATAAAAATTGGCGCGATGCAGCAACTTCAACTCTGCTTCGAAGAGATGCGTGTTATGTTGATTTGTATGAGAAAGCTAGGAGCCGTGAGAAGGATGACGAAGACGAAGACGATAACACTTATTGGAATGGACTCAAGCTATTGTTTGCCAAACCTGGAGAAAAGCGAGAAACATTGAACGAACTGAGTCATTTAACTGATTTAATGTCCAAATCTTCCAAGTTTCCAGCATCTAATTTCCATATAAGAACACATAACGTTATAGGCTTGGAATTCTTTGACAGAGATTACTCTCACTACTTGGATTTATGGGATTTCTTCCTTCTTCATTCCGACAAGATTAAGACACTCTCACCTCAAGGTCCGATATCGCAGAATCAGCTACGGGATATTTTTGCCATTTATGCACCGAATTTGGAGTGTCTAGACCTAAGCAATGCAATTTTGGGAGGTTCCTCGAATGAACAAAATAATTACACTCATATAATTGGGACGAACTGCATAGCAAAAGTTATTCCACTGAAATCTCTGACTATCGGCAGACATGAGGAAAACAATCAAATTATTCCCCTGCTGCTCTCATCTTCTTCTCCGAAATTGACTTGTATCGAAAATGTGGACCAAAATATGTTGCCACATATTCTCAAAGAAGAAAAGGGTCACCTTATACAAAGTTTTACGTATGATACAATGACAAACAAAAGGGACAGATATTATGAAGATTTACCATCTGTTCCCGATCCTCTGATGATACAGTTTTCAAAACTAAGTCCAAAACTGTCAAAGCTAACTTTAAAAATAGATTCAGAGTTCTGTTTTCTCAATACGACTTCAATTAATGGACTACTGCAGTCTTCGAAGAATACATTTCAGCAACTAGAAGTATGCATCGACTCAGATAGCTATTGCCATAAACTTAAAATGCCACGAATGAAAAATTTAAAATGTTTGGCTATACGAGGATACCTAGACTTGGCTGATGAAGAAAGTCATCAAGAATTTGAAAATTGGGGATCTAATCACGGCGAGGATGACCATCAAAACAGATATGGTGAATTATCTGACGATAAAGTTGTAGTTTTTTCTGACGATGAAGATGGCGATACAGATGATGATCAAGATATTAACGAAAGCGCAGTTTCGGATCCTTGGGTTGAAAAGGCTAAAGTCCCTCTAACAAAATATTTCCCTAGCTTAGTGAAAGTCATCCTTCTTGAAGATCAAGATAAGCGCTTTTGGTCTCATCTTCTTAAGCATGTCGTTGTACCTAATCATCAAAATGATGAAGAAACGGACAACTTTAAGATCATTCAAGAATTAGAAATTTATCATGTGACAGACATGCTCCAAAATTTTCAATGTTTCTCGTCAATGTTGTTTCCGAATGTTCGAACATTGAAGCTTAAATGTAAGTCACTCACATGTTTGACAAGTTCGTTTTGGACACTGTTTCCGCTTGTGGAGTTCATCGAAATCTACGATATTTCAAGTCCTGACAACAGCAGCTCATTTACCGACGAGTTCTTTACGGGATTCGCTTCCGACATGGCTGCAAAACTACGTGGAACTGCGATTCGAATCTTTGTGAATAATCCAAGAAAGTTGCAAGAACTACGAGTTACCCACTCCGTCTGTCACTTGTTATGTAAAAATTTTGACCAACTTTTGGCAATTCCTAATTAAACAAAACTGCAAGCTTTGAATAATGTAAGCGGGCTCAGCACGTCACCTGATTTTTAAGCAATTATGCTGTCGCTCCGACATCCACAAATTGACAGTAAAATCGGTTAACAGTTGATAAAAAGAATATTGGGTAGGGATTTATCAGTACTGTTGATGTATTAAGTTAATGTAAATCGCGGTTAGATAACGCAACCGATACGTCTGTTGACCACTTCTGCTAACAGAAAACTAAAAACTATGGTCAGATTTGAACCCGGGACCTTCAGCATAGGTAGAGGTTAAATTACCTACTTCTTTTGAAACCCCTAGACTGACACAGCACATTAAGCAACGATTTACTAGTTTAGCATTCTTATTCTTACATGCACAGTGTTGTTTATTTTATTATATATTGTTTTTTTAATTGTTTATGTAGTAGGCAAAAACAAGAATATAATAATGTAAAATACAATACTATGAGCCTACAAAAATGACATTATCTAAACATGTAATATATACAAATATATGTACATATATATAATATAAGTATAAATTATATTATGTATTTTATGTACAAAAAATTAATATTGTTACATTTTGTACTATTTTTAAACGTCTTGGGAGACGTTTTAATCCATTTCTAGAATTTTTTGTTGGCCGTCACTTACTTAAGTCAATCTGGCCAGCACTTACTAAAGTGGAATTGGCCAGCACTTACTAAAGTCAAACTGGCCAGCACTTACTAAGGTTGGCCAGCACTACCCGACCTGGCCAGCACTTATCAAACAACAGCCAACAGATTTATTGTAGATTTATCTGATTTGCTGTAAATGCATTGGCTTTACAGAATATCCTGTTAATGCTGTACGTTTGAATGTTGTTAACCTTTTTTACGTTCTTACAGTTTTGAAGGAATTGAAATTGGGGTTTTCAGTCCTCCTAAAGACAGAATTTGCTTCATATGTAACCGGACTTTATGCATTTTCCAAGATGCCAAGAACGAAATTTATTGTGTCCTATCCAAAATGGTTTAATCAGATGATAGGTACCTACTTACCGTTACTATTTATTAATTGTAAAATTATTATTAAAAAAAAACAAGGGCTAAAGCCCTTGTTTTATGGCAGCCTTAACAGTAACGTTAGGCAGTTCTTGCCGGGTCAATTTATAACCTGTAAATTAAGTGGAGGTAGCCGTGAAAGAGTAAGTATAGTGGCAATTTCAATGCAGACTTGTAAATGTTAATAAAAAATGTTTCAGGCGAAAATGCCTCCAGGCGATTTTCAGTTTTTGAAAAGTACATTTTTTGAATTTCCCGCCAAATCTTAAATCCGAAATTTGAACACGTCAGTCAATGAATGCAGATATGAACGATATACCAGTGAAACCGGAATTAATAGGCGAACCTATTGAACTTGTAGTTCGAGGTCAGGTCATGATTAATTTTTAATTGTAATTAAAAAACTGAATTATTTATTTTTCAAAATTGAGTGATGGTAATGTATGATATATCATTTTAAAGCCCTTGAAAAATTAAGAAAACGGGTATTTTGTTTTAGGCTTCGGACGCTTAAAAAAATATTTAGGCGGAATTTTCGAAAAAATTGACGGTTTTTAAAAAAAAAATTTTGAAAATTTGTGAGTAAAATCGTGCAGAGTCCGTTATTTGGATTCTACTTGTCGTTACCTTTCGAATGGTATATAACACTTCAAAATGGGTCAAATATTTCGATATCGTGAAAAATCCGCTAAATTATGTAGATAGGTAGGAAAAAAAGATAAAAAATTAGGCCCTGAATATGATAGGGTTTGCTCTGATTGTGATCGGTTCCCTAATGGTGATTAGTAGCCGCTGCTTTATTACTGCTGCCGTTCAAAATCTGTAATACTGATATTGCTATAGCTTAAAATCTTAACTTCCTATACAAAGTAGCACATGTTTTCATAAGCAGTAGTATTTAAATAACACTTACTAATCACTATTACGATTAGAACAAACCCTACAATCACATCATTAACTACAGAAAATACATGACATGTATTTCTATTAAAAAATTATTTTGTATCAAATCGCATTCAAAATCGCTTTAGAATGTATAAAATAAAAGTATATTTTCTTAATTTTGTTTACAGGTACGTATGAAGATGAGGATGTTAAAACATTCAACAAGTGTTTTGGATTTTGGATCAATTGCGCCTTATGTTGAATTCGTCCGTGAAAGTAGATTAGTTAAGGTTGACAGTGACAGGACAAGGTATTGATTTATTGAACTAATTTGGGTTGAGTATCTTGAGGGGCAACATGATGCTTTTGTTGTAAAAATATTGGTGTATACTTATTGAAATATTGTATAAATAATGGACATGTGAGTAGGACAGGTATGTTTTCACGATTGCATACAGAATTCACAAAAATAATATTTAAATGATATTCTAGTTTATATAATCAGGTCATCAAATGGTTTCCGGGTTTAAATTCCAGATTTTTCATATTATAGCTCTATATAACGTGTTTACTGGCATTCAAATCTGAAACTGATGAAACCTTGGTAGTTACTTATAATTATTTAATTTCATGCTAAAATGTACATAGATATTTAAATGTAATTTGGTAATTCACATATTTATTAGAATTCAAAATAAAATATTTATTTTAATATTGGTTACGTTTTATATTAAATTACGTTTTTTAGTAATGATTTTTTCGTCGCGGTAGATGCTAAAACAAGGTTAAACGAAAAACAAAAAAAAAATGTCTAGAAACCCATATGGTGCCTGATGCAAGTTTACTGCCTTGCTTTTTGGCAAACAAATCAAGGGTAAACCTACGTTTAAGGAGTTTTGTGATCAAATTACGTTAATTTAATGCTGACAAACCTCATGGGAACAAAATTCAATAGTTTTAAGTATGTAGTTCGTTTGTGTTGCATTGTATTTATTTTCAGTTTTCTTAATTTTTAACAAAACAAATCATTGGTTTTCATAATCAGAAAACAAAGGCTGTAGTTAAAAGATCTTTAAAAACCTACTCACATGTTTAATGATGTTTGCCAGTATATTCTTGAAATTATTCAGAGCGTGTATTCACTATTTGGGTTGCATGGTACATGGAACTCTACAAAGATTTCACGAAGCTAGCAGAATCTAATGGAATTAAACAATTTATGTTTATACTTTTTAACTCCTAGTGTAGTTAAATTTCATAATAGCTATGCTGGGTGAAAGGGCCTAATTGTGGCCTGGTTCATTAGGATTAAATTACGCAGTCATTAAATGTCTGAGCTAGAGCTTGCAAAGAAATACATCATGTAAACAAGTATGTTTACGGAATCTTGGTGTAATCTGCCCTGTAATTAAAAACGTCCGGCCACATTTAATCATCTGCAGTGGCCACAATTACCGCACTTGAATAAAAAATGGCGGATTTCAGTTTTTAAACTTTTGTTGGTACCTTGATAAATCAAATTTCAATATAATGACGTAGATTTTACTTATATTAATTGATTCATACTGCTGAAAAGTTTCAACTGAAAAGCTACTGTCGCACATTTTAATTTTCGAGCTAGAATACTCTAAATATGGAGAATTGGCAAGCCCATTTGTTCGATTTTCTAAGCATTACTGAATTGATTTTGGCGCCTTAAATTAATTAAAGTGTAGCTTGTACACAGCAGTATCTTTCTGTGGCTTAAGATAAATCGTGTATGTTAATACATGTGAGAGCAGAAAACTTGGGAGTTTGTCTACTCGTGATTTTAAGTTCGCACCTCTGTAACGGTTACTAATAATAAAAGATAAAAGCTTAACTATATGTATGATCTGGCCAACCGTTGGGAGTCACACCGTGACGACGACAGTTGGGAGTCTTGCGGTATGAGAAAAATGACTGAATATTATATTGAAAGTAAATAAAATAAATATAAACGGAAACTGATTTTGGATTGAAGCTATATAAATATATACGGATACTTTAATTCAGCAAAAGAAAAAGAAAAGGCTTCAATGATATGGACACTTACAAAACTGCTCCGACCTGTCTTCACAATCAACAGACCAGTCCGGATGCCTTCTTAAATGCTAACACGATTAATTTGATAATTACCTCGACACACAGCGATCAACACAGGGATGTGGGGAATTTCCAAGAACTAGACTCCTTGGTCCAATGCTTCTATCCAGTTCCGAAAAGCTAGTTTTCAGGACTCGGCTCTTCAGGCTCTATTCTTCCAAAACACACTCTTGATCTCTACTCAAGTACTCTCGAAAAGACTGTTTGCTTGAGTTCGTGCTTTGGTCCTATCCAAAAGGCTAAATCCTAACGATCGAGAGCTTTCCTATTATAGAAGCTCAAATTCAACCGAAAAGCTAAAGACTGTTCACTTCCCCTACTTAAGAGATATTTTCCTCTCGGACCTCCTTCCAGTTTCGTAGCTAAGTGATAAGTTTCTGTACAGTTCGAAGACTCAAGACCAAGTCTCTGTCCCGTTCGATGGCTAAGTAGTGAGTGTTGAGCTACCTCCACACCAACTCTCTTGCCAGGGAGTTGATGTGGCCCTGACATTGTTCGTCTGTTTATCTGTCCTTTCATTCATTTGAGGTGGCTGTGCTCCACGGCCGCCGAAAATGAATGATTGGTTGGTGCCTACTTAGTATTTAACTGGAGCAGTATTAAAATCAACTGAGTGGTCATTCTACTTGCTTTCACATGAGTGTCGAATAGAGCGGGTGTTCACAATTAAACAACGGTCACAATTAGTAACTCTCACCCTACACAATTTTTTTACATGTTCTACGTGCCACAACAAATTGCATTACAATTTTACTTTGTTCAGTTTTTGCTCAAGTTCCTTAAACAAAACATGACAGCATATGGAATTAATTCACAATTTCGTTCGAATAAATTACCTACTTCAGTTGGATTATATAGCATAATACAAGAATTTTATTGCAATATTTTAGACCATTTAAATATTTATCAGTGCTACACGAAAGAATTGGGTTGTTCGTAGGATTATTTTATGTAAAGCAGTAGCAAACCAACAAATTACGTGTTGAACGCCCGGTAACCTTGTTGTTTTTATGTTTGTTTTGGAGTTGTCACACAATGACAAAATCAAATTATATTTTTTTATTTTTAACACACTTTAGTTCTTATCGTTAGACACCTTAGTAAAAAAATGAGTGTCATCTGTATGGGTGTCCTGATTTCCCTCATGTTAATTTTTTTGAAGTTCCCATGCGTCGCTCAGTCGAAAGAGAACAGGTGGGACTCAAGGCTTCACACCATTCTAAAAATGTTCAAGAGTTGTCAAATTATGATCCTGAATGAAAATACAGAGACAAAATTTAAGCATTCAGAAATTCAATTAGAGACAAATGAGATACTTGCAGAGCTGGGTGCAATATCTGAGAATTTTCACAACTTAGAAAGATGTCAGTGTGTTAAGGCTAACAAACAACTCTAGTAATTATTTGATGACTATTTTTTGTCTGTACGTCTATTCATCCGTAGTAAGCGCTCTACAGATTGCACAACTAAATTGATTTTATGTAAACCATGCAATGTATGCGAACAATGTTGCGAAATACAACTTTAGGGATAACTTTTGCTGTTTTAATGAAACACCTATAATTTAAAATTCATTTGATGGCGTAATTAAAATGATGTTGCTCCTTTCATGACGCCAGAGTTCCCTAAAGCTGAGCATCTATTTCAGGCCTACGGTCCCCATATTTGGCGCGAAGCGCCAAATTTTTTAATTCAGGTAAAGATGTTGCACTTGATTAAGTAATATTTTTTTCAAAACCCAGCAACATTAGTTTGACAAACGCGGCGTGACCTATGTGACATTTGAACATTTTAATCAGGGAATGAAACTCTTTATAGGCCAAACACGCTTTTAGCTAGCATGATTCATGCAAACAACCTGGCCTAACAACTTAGTTGACGTTATTTAGTAATATGATTTTTTTGTCGCTTGAATATTCTTAAAATTATTTGAAGTGTGCATTAATACACTATTTTTGTTGCATAGTGCATGGAAATGGAATTCTATAAAGCTTTTACGAACGAATTTTTACTTAAATGGAATTAACTAATATAATTATGTATATACTTTCAAATTTCCCACTACTACCATAATTAAATAAATTTCATATTAACTATATAAGGTGGGAGTGCCTAATTGTGCCCATAAATCTCGCTTAGTAAGATTAGGAATAATTGTGAATTCAAATAATCGTTAAATCTTTGTGTTTGCTATAATAGAAAAGGAGTTGTAAGGAAACTTCTTGAATCACTGTTAAATCGCTCAGGAACAATGAAAATCCAAAACCTTATGAATTTTTTGTTTCTTGTTGATTCTAATCTTATTAGGGTTACATGCTAGAAACCCTGTGATTTAATAGGTTCAGACTCGGCCACATTTAATTATCTGCAGTGACCAGGACTACAGAACTTTAATAAGCAATAGCGGATTTCAGTGTTTCAAATTTTGCTAGTAGACATGCGCGCGTCAAATTAGGCGGGTGTCCACAATTTGAGGATGGTCACAATTAGGCACTCTTACCCTACACAATTCATTGTACTTACTCTAACTGCCATAACAATTGCATTGAGACTTTTATTTTAATAGTTTTTGTGTTTAACTAGTTTCCTTAGTAAAACATGACAGCATGGAATTGCTGCGCAGTTTTGTTTAAGTAAAGTAAAAATTAACCTTCAATTTTAGCATGATTTAAAATGTGATTAAAATTTATTTAATCTTTTTAATACTTCTTTAACAGTGTAGCACGAAAGACTAGGTAGCTATTTGTAAAATTATTTTACAGGACTTGTAAACTAACCAAATACGTGCCTAATACTCCAGTAAACATTGTGTGTAGTTTGAAGCTTGTTTTAAAGTTGTGTTAAAGTGGCACTTTTAAGCTGAAACGACATTATTTAAAAGACAGTGATATTTGCATTACCCCTTATTATAATCTGCATTTAAGGGTTTCCCGTAACGTTGCTTGCGTATGTCATTGTCGCCTTAGACACTTAAATAAAACAAAATGAGTGCCATCCGTATATATATCCTGATTTGCCTCATGTTAATTTTTTTTAAATTTGCATGTGTCGCTCCGCTAGGAGATAACAAACGGGACTTAAGACTTTACACCATTCTAAAAATGTTCCAGAGTTGTCAAGTCATGATCCTGAATGAAGAGACAGAAACCAAATTTACCTATGCAGAAATTCAAATTGAGACAAGTGAGATACTTGCCGAGTTTGGTGCAGTAGTTCAAAATTTTTACAATTTGAATAAATTTAGGACACTACGGGACCAACTGCGGTTTCAAAAAGAAATAGTTATTGGTGTGTGTACATACAGTGTTATTATTAGAGTTTCAAGTGTGATATTTTCTCCAGCAAAGTTAAGAATGCAGTACCTACAACATTACAGTTTCTACATTTGACGGAATCAAAGTTTAGCTCATTTTGTTTTCATTAAGTGCCATTCCTGTTTTTTGTTTTAGCAAACCAGCTATTGTTGACATCTATCATATCTGGATCATATTTTTGTGCAATTCAATATATATTGCACCAAAATTGCTACTTAACGCTCCTAATTCCTGGCCGCTGGAGTCATATAAATTTGTGGTGGTTCATACATCTAAACTTTAAAACTCAAGAGGCTAATAGCAAGTATTGGAACCATTTTCATCACAGTCCCATGACTGACATGTTCATTTTATTAACTAATGCAACATACAAAGCGCCTTTTCTGAACTATGGTCAAATTTATAGCTCTCTATTCCCAGTCAATTTCTTGTGGCTAACTTTCACTGTTCAAGACGGTTTAGTACAAACAAAAGATTTACACAGATTTCAATTTCGATGCCAGCCTCTAGGGCATGTACTGTGCGTTCTTAAATTCGATATTTTCTTGTATGCATCATCGTGGACATCCTACAGGAATTTTATCAAGTCCTTACAAATATTGCGGGCCAATTTTCACAAGTCCACAGTTCTCGTAGACCATTACATGAACAGTAATAATCCAAATGACAACAGTAGTAATTTAATCTTTAATCAAAGCATTAAGTACGCTCCAATTGCGTCTCTTTTGAACACTATTGCAGTACATGTAAATTTTACAATAGAATATGAATTTTTAAATAGATTAAGCGCAGCTGAAATTTCTAGGGAAGGTGTAATTGTTCCGGGTGAAATATACTATGCTCCGCACACGCCTTTTACACGTGTCATTACCGGAATAAACTCCTACCGCCTTTTCTACGGGACAAGCCTGAGGGATCAAGTCCCCATCTGCTTTACGTCTCTAGTTCTCCCATTCAACTGGCCTGTTTGGATTTGGTTTTGTATTGCCATACTTGGGATAGTTGGATTATTTAAACTTAGTTTGAGGAAAAACATGGCTGTAAATACGGCATTTGAATTGACACTATTGCCGTTAATCGGTCAAACGGTTGATTTCAAATTCAATTTAAGACAGAATGTGTCGTACACTTTTTGGGTTCTTTTTACAGTATGGATAAGCTTAGTATTTACTTCATTCTGGCAAAGCTACAAAATTTCCCCAGAAGATGTTTCTGCTGGCAGATCTATGAGCGATCTCGTGACTGAACAATTTACATTTACATTATCTCCCCGCTCTAAACATATGATTATTTCAACAATTAATCATATGAAAAAACACTGGAGCAATTCTAAGATGCTGCGTAAGTACGAGTTTATACTACAGAATTCAGTTGTGAACGAATCAGCTACGGATGAGAGTGGGAGTGCAGGTCTTTTTGTAAAAGATAAAGTCTGTTCGTTGGTGAAGGCGGAGCACATTCAGTTGTACTCAGATTTACTCTACAAGCATTTTCAGAGGCGAGCTCACGTGGGAAAAGAGAATTTCTTGCCGTTTACTTTTGAATGGAATTTTTTTCTGTCCAACAGCGACGTTCCTTCTGAAGCTCTAATACGTCTCCTTAATTCGGGAGTGGTCCAGTATTGGATGCAGACTAGGTCAGATACTGACACAAACTACAGACGATTGTTGTATGAGAAGGAAGCTGCTCAGGCAGGACATGGCCTTATAAGCCCAGAACATGGCCAAAGTGATGAGGAGCCACTGCCTTTAGACGACTCTTTGATTGAATCCGCATTTTATTGCTTACTTATTGGAAATATTCCACTTGGACTCGTGGCACTTTTGATTGAAATCTACTATTTACGCCTATTTTATTATTTTAAATATCTTTACTACACATACTTAGGTTGGAGTAGTACTGCCTATGAAAGAATAACATGTTTTTTAGCCCTACATTTGCGGTGGTGAGGATGAGAAAATTCTTTATGGGCTGCAGTGAAATCACAAAAAACAAAATAAAACAAAAAATATTATTGCAGCACTATTTATAAAACATTTTTAATCGCTTTGGCTTTAAATGTATTTAATTATAGGCACAATTGGAGTTGTGGTGGTGCAGACAATGTTTAATACACTATTTATTGCAGGATCAAGAACCTGATGTATAAACACTACTAACAAATTATGTGAAATTTTGTTAACTATATTTTTATTATACTAAGGAATACTACACACTAGAAAGAGCAACTTAACCAACTGTCCCTAAAAACTATACAGCAAATGTACATCGCATTAAGAGTCGAATAAAATTTGTTTCACCTTAGTCAGTTTTAAAATACGACTTGTAGCGTACATCCAAGAGGTGGACAAGACAATCACACACAATAAAGCATTCGTTTTATAATTGTACTCGTTTTTGTGGTGTTTACTTTCACATTGTTTGACATAGGTCATGTAACTTTTAATTGTAGAGCAATAGTCAGTCCGATAAAATTGAAAAAACAATACAGACCTGCCGGGCCGCATTTGTGATCGCTTAAAAGTAGTTTGAAGTTCATCGCTTGAAAACTAAGACCTGTAGTGCACGGCTAACAGACGGACGGACAGACAGACAAACGGATATGACCATTTTATAAGATGCTTAAGCATAAGCTCAGCATCTAAATAGCACTATTTAAAAGTCGAAAGAACTTTGTGGATTAAATATTTTGGAGATTATCGCGTCAAATGGTCGCGGTCTAGAAAAATCGAAAAATGTGGTTTTGTCTTTTTCGTGTCCGGTCCAAAATATCTTGCTTGGACTGAACCGGACCACTTTTTGCTTTTCCGAACCAGCAAATTTCGATCACTAAATATGCTATATAATCATATCGACTGCGAAGAACCAAAATGACCCATGTCCATGTTTAGCTAAAAACAATATCCACTATCTACAAACATAATATTGAAACATGTTTTAAAAACATTTAAATGATCACTTTGAACTGTTCAAAATCATGTAGGTAAAACATTTTACACTGTTTAAAAACATGTAAATAGAACATTTTACACTCCATAAAATCATATAAATACAACATTTTATACTTTATGAAAACATGTAAATACAACATTTTACGCTTTTCAAAGACATGTAAATAGAACATTTTACACTTTTCAAAAAGATGTAAACAAACATTTTACGCTTTTCAAAAACATGTAAACAGAATATTTTACACTTTTCAAAAACATGTAAATAGAACATTATACACTTTTCAAAAACATGTAAATAGAACATTATACACTTTTCAAAAATATGTGAAGCGAACATTTGACATTTCACATTTCTTTCAAAAAATACTTAATTAACATGTTGGCATCATGTTTTTCACTTTGTTTTTATGACATCGCTCCTTTTGATTGTAGCTTAAATTCGATATAGGTCATTTTGGTTTCACACACGATATGCAAATATTTAACCTTTTTAGAATGTGATGACTTTTCATAGTTTGGGCGTACACTCGTACTGTAATGTTATTAAAATATTTGATTACATGAGGACATTCTCTCTTGTAATTAGATACATTCAATTCTTAAGAGGAAAACGTTATTGAGTCAATGTTACAAAATTGCAATAGCCAAACAGCTCACGCAGTACTTATACATAACAAGTTTTTATTTATTGAAAGTAAAGTCTCGCTTTCAGAAACAATATTCGGCTCATGTGGACCAGCCTAGCTCTACTAACTAGTAGTACTAGCAGTTGTCTGTCGGAAATAAAGTAAAAAAAAACAAAAAAAAACAAAACGATAAAAATTATTTGGTAATGTGTCAACTATAGTAATTACAACTCAAGAACATAGACAGCTATTATTGCAATATTTAATATCAACACTTTCGTAAATGCAAAATTTGATATATACTTGCTGAAGGCACCACATCCCAATAATGTAACATTTACAAAAACGTGTTACAAACTGATACAACTTTTTGAATCCATCATGTCATCAAGTGAAGATTTTTTTTTCAAAACGGGATAAGTACATTTTTTTGTAAATGAGATTATTTGTGTTATTTGTTCTGTTCAACGAGATGCGTTACTGTATTGAGTGTTAAATGTCAGAGTTCAACCTGAGCAATTTTTAAAAATAGCCTTCTTGTATTTTGGCAAAACGGGATACGTCTATTAAATTATCCTTGGCAAAATGGGATCAGTTCATCTAAAACATAAATTTCTGATTGAATTTGGTTTTCCAGTGTTTTCGTAGTTTGTAGAAGAAAATTGCCAATAGTAGATGTTTTTATGCAGGAAAAATTTTTAAGTTAAAAATGTTAAACAATCAAAACGATTAAAATTTCGTGTTACGGACTTTTTACCGCATGCTAAGTCATTGATTTTTTGGCAAAAAGAGACAAGTCCACAAATAAAAATTTTCACATAGTTTGTAAAGCATTCAAAAGTCTATTTAAAATTATGAAACTACTTGTAATAACGCTTCGCCAGGTACAGTAACTATAGAAAAAAATTTGAGTTAAAAAAATAATCCTGTCGCTCTTTATTTATTATTTGTTGTTCGTGTAAAATTTGCTTTGGTATGAACTTATCCCGTTTTGTCAAAAAACTCTTCAAGTGTTACCTACTTTTAAGTGGCTCGGACGGTACGATACCCTCTGAGAGGAAAATGATGATGATAGAAAGGGACTAGCAAAATTCTTTTATAGAGATGGATTGCAATTTATTATGTTTTATTGCTGTTTTGTATTTGCAACGAATGTGACGTTGGAGTATAATTATCACACATGTGCGTCGCATTATTATACTTTGTTTTTTTTAACGAAATCAAAACGGTTTCTAGTCTCAATCTTATCATAAATTTCTTTAACAGTTTAATAATTAAAGTAATTTCAAACTATGTAATGTACTCAAGAATTAATAATTTGTAATTAAATTGTAAGTTACATATTTTAGTACGTCCACATAATATTTATCCTGTCTTAATTCTAATAGTCACTATATGTACGTTTCAAAACTGACATTTTTCCAATGGGCAGGAAATACATCAGCACATACGCTCAGAAACATGTCACAACTAATTTTTTGCTTGCCCAACCACAACTACCACTCAAAGGACAACTACAACAACTGCTTCAACTACTACTACTTCAACCACAACAGAAAAGACAACTACAACAATTGCACCAACTACTACTACCTCAACCACCCCAGCCACAACAACAACAGCAGCTCCAACTACTACTACTGCAACCACCCCAACCACAACCACAACTGAAAAGACAACTACAACAACTACTACTACCACAATCACCCCAACCACAACCACAACTGAAAAGACAACTACTACAACTGCTCAAACTACTACCTCAACCACCCCAACCACAACTACAACTACAACTCCAAGGACAACCACAACAACTACAGCAGCCGCTTCAACCACAAAAACAACTGCAACGATAACTACAACAGCTGCTCCAACGACAACAACTTCAACCATCCCAACCAAAACCTCAACTACAACAACTGCGCCAACTACAACTACAACAGCAGCTCCAACTACTACTACTGCAACCACCCCAACCACAACCACAACTGAAAAGACAACTACAACAACTACTACTACCACAATCACCCCAACCACAACCACAACTGAAAAGACAACTACTACAACTGCTCAAACTACTACCTCAACCACCCCAACCACAACTACAACTACAACTCCAAGGACAACCACAACAACTGCGCCAACTACAACTACAACTGCAGCTCCAACTACTACTACCTCAACCACCCCAACCACAACTACATCTCCAAGGACAACCACAACAACTACAGCAGCCGCTTCAACCACAAAAACAACTGCAACGATAACTACAACAGCTGCTCCAACGACAACAACTTCAACCATCCCAACCACAACCTCAACCACAACAACTGCGCCAACTACAACTACAACAGCAACTCCAACTACTACTACTGCAACCACCCCAACCACAACCACAACTGAAAAGACAACTACAACAACTACTACTACCACAATCACCCCAACCACAACCACAACTGAAAAGACAACTACTACAACTGCACAAACTACTACCTCAACCACCCCAACCACAACTACAACTACAACTCCAAGGACAACCACAACAACTACAGCAGCCGCTTCAACCACAAAAACAACTGCAACGATAACTACAACAGCTGCTCCAACGACAACAACTTCAACCATCCCAACCACAACCTCAACTACAACAACTGCGCCAACTACAACTACAACAGCAGCTCCAACTACTACTACTGCAACCACCCCAACTACAAACACAACTGAAAAGACAACTACAACAACTACTACTACCACAATCACCCCAACCACAACCACAACTGAAAAGACAACTACTACAACTGCTCAAACTACTACCTCAACCACCCCAACCACAACTACAACTCCAAGGACAACCACAACAACTACAGCAGCCGCTTCAACCACAAAAACAACTGCAACGATAACTACAACAGCTGCTCCAACGACAACAACTTCAACCATCCCAACCACAACCTCAACCACAACAACTGCGCCAACTACAACTACAACAGCAGCTCCAACTACTACTACTGCAACCACCCCAACCACAACCACAACTGAAAAGACAACTACAACAACTACTACTACCACAATCACCCCAACCACAACCACAACTGAAAAGACAACTACAACAACTACTACTACCACAATCACCCCAACCACAACCACAACTGAAAAGACAACTACTACAACTGCTCAAACTACTACCTCAACCACCCCAACCACAACTACAACTACAACTCCAAGGACAACCACAACAACTACAGCAGCCGCTTCAACCACAAAAACAACTGCAACGATAACTACAACAGCTGCTCCAACGACAACAACTTCAACCATCCCAACCACAACCTCAACCACAACAACTGCGCCAACTACAACTACAACAGCAGCTCCAACTACTACTACTGCAACCACCCCAACCACAACCACAACTGAAAAGACAACTACAACAACTACTACTACCACAATCACCCCAACCACAACCACAACTGAAAAGACAACTACAACAACTACTACTACCACAATCACCCCAACCACAACCACAACTGAAAAGACAACTACTACAACTGCTCAAACTACTACCTCAACCACCCCAACCACAACTACAACTACAACTCCAAGGACAACCACAACAACTACAGCAGCCGCTTCAACCACAAAAACAACTGCAACGATAACTACAACAGCTGCTCCAACGACAACAACTTCAACCATCCCAACCCCAACCTCAACCACCACAACTGCGCCAACTACAACTACAACAGCAGCTCCAACTACTACTACTGCAACCACCCCAACCACAACCACAACTGAAAAGACAACTACAACAACTACTACTACCACAATCACCCCAACCACAACCACAACTGAAAAGACAACTACTACAACTGCTCAAACTACTACCTCAACCACCCCAACCACAACTACAACTACAACTCCAAGGACAACCACAACAACTGCGCCAACTACAACTACAACTGCAGCTCCAACTACTACTACCTTAACCACCCCAACCACAACTACAACTCCAAGGACAACCACAACAACTACAGCAGCCGCTTCAACCACAAAAACAACTGCAACGATAACTACAACAGCTGCTCCAACGACAACAACTTCAACCATCCTAACCACAACCTCAACCACAACAACTGCGCCAACTACAACTACAACAGCAGCTCCAACTACTACTACTGCAACCACCCTAACCACAACCACAACTGAAAAGACAACTACAACAACTACTACTACCACAATCACCCCAACCACAACCACAACTGAAAAGACAACTACTACAACTGCTCAAACTACTACCTCAACCACCCCAACCACAACTACAACTACAACTCCAAGGACAACCACAACAACTACAGCAGCCGCTTCAACCACAAAAACAACTGCAACGATAACTACAACAGCTGCTCCAACGACAACAACTTCAACCATCCCAACCACAACCTCAACCACAACAACTGCGCCAACTACAACTACAACAGCAGCTCCAACTACTACTACTGCAACCACCCCAACCACAACCACAACTGAAAAGACAACTACAACAACTACTACTACCACAATCACCCCAACCACAACCACAACTGAAAAGACAACTACTACAACTGCTCAAACTACTACCTCAACCACCCCAACCACAACTACAACTACAACTCCAAGGACAACCACAACAACTGCGCCAACTACAACTACAACTGCAGCTCCAACTACTACTACCTCAACCACCCCAACCACAACTACATCTCCAAGGACAACCACAACAACTACAGCAGCCGCTTCAACCACAAAAACAACTGCAACGATAACTACAACAGCTGCTCCAACGACAACAACTTCAATCATCCCTACCACAACCTCAACCACAACAACTTCGCCAACTACAACTACAACAGCAGCTCCAACTACTACTACCTCAACCACCCTAGCCACAACTACAACAGCAGCTCCAACTACTACTACTTCAACCACCCCAACCACAACCACAACTGAAAAGACTACTACAACAACTGCTCAAACTACTACCTCAACCACCCCAACCACAACTACAACTACAACTCCAAGGACAACCACAACAACTGTGCCAACTACAACTACAACAGCAGCTCCAACTACTACAATGCAAGACTTTTAGGAGTTTTGATTTTAAGAGTCTTAAAATATCAAGACTTTTAAACGTCTTGATTTAGTCTTGATTTCAAGAGTCTTGAATTTTTCGTACCTCCAGAAGTTGAAATAATGGCGAAAAAACTGAGTTTTTGTGCTTAAAAAATGATTGTGTACATGTTTTTGTTAGTCTTGATTTTTCAAGACTTTAGTCTTGATACACGCTTAGAAGAGATCTTGACACGAATGTAGTTAGGCCGTGGCAACAGGTTAAGCTGTTAGCTTTGACAGGTTTAGTAGTAAATTTTGAAATTTTTGAGGGTGGGGAAAACTGTTAACCACATGCAACAAGACTGTTGTTGCAAAACACACTGCCAAACTTATTAAATCTACACTAATGTTGAAGCATTTATATCACTGCATATGCAGTACATACGTATGATAAATTAGTAATCCATAGTTATTGTGTTGTGGCAGTCCAGTGGTTAAGGAGCCAGGCTCGTAAACCAGCTTTGAATCCAGTTATGGGTTGTATCTTTGGTGTTATTTTTTTATTAATAAGATCGTTCAACAGAATTGGTGTTGTGTGATCCAACACCATTCTAGTATACTCAGTCTAACAGTATGCACTGCAAATCACTAACCATGATCCTGTTGACCGCGGTTAACAGGATTGACTGTGGATGTCGGAGTAACAAGAAAGTGTTAGAAATTAACAGTAAAGTAGTCAATTGTCAATTCATTCTTATTTTTCTAAGCGTGTATAAAGACTCAAGACATTTAAAAGTCTTAATTTCAAGACTCTTGAAGTTTTATGACTTTTGGATGTCATGTTTTCAAGACATTTGAATTTTCAAGACTTCTGAAAGTCTTGATTTCGAGAGTCTTGAATAAACAAGACTTTTGCCAGTCTTGATTTCAAGACCAGCACTAGTCTTGATTTCAAGAGTCTTGGTCTTGACAAGACTTTTGAAGTCAAGACTTTTGCAAGCCCTACATAACTAAACGCTTAGAAAAGATGTTGACACGATTGTAGTTAGGCCGTGGCAACAGGTTAAGCTGTTAATTTTGACAGGTTTAGTAGTAAATTTTGAAATTTTTGAGGGTGGAGAAAACTGTTTACCACATGCAACAAGACTGTTGTTGCAAAACTCAACACCAAACTTGTTGAATCAACACTAAACCTGTTGAAGCATTTATATCACTGTATATGTATGCTAAATTAGTAATCCATAGTTAATGTGTTGTGGCAGTCCAGTGGTTAAGAAGCCAGGATCGTAATCTAAAGGGTGTGGGTTCGAACCCTAGGATACGATCCCAGTTTTTGGTGTTATTTTTTAATAAATAAAATCGTTCATCAAGATTAGCGTTGCGTGATCCAACACCGTTCTAGTATACTTAGTCTAACAGTTTTCACTGCAAATCACTAACCATAATCCTGCTGACCGTAGTTAACAGGATTCACTTTGGATGTCAGAGTAACAAGAAAGTAGTTAGAAATTAACAGTAAAGTAGTCAATTCACTCCTATTTTTCTAAACGTCTACCATACACGAAACAACAATTTTTTTTATCGTGGTTGCCGACCCTGATCGATGGTACATGGCTTACTCCATGCTTTATGGCTTATGTTTTTTCCGTCTACCTTCGCCTTCAAGTCTTGGTCTTGCATCATTGCATCACAAATTGTCACAAAAATGCAAAATCACAAAAAAATGACGAAATATAACTCATTGAGTGCATCACCATCCCAAATCATATGGATAGATTACAGGCTGAACTTGCCGGCAATGTTTAAATTTGGTAGAGATTTGATTTTGATTCGAATCATTGCGAGCGAACTTGATTCCTTTATAATCGTGGAACCTTGAGATTGAAAATATTGAAATTATTTTTACTTTTTTCATAATTTCATTATTAATTTGTGTGGTCTTGTTAGTGGCTCAGTTAATAACATTCTCCGACAGCCCTTCTTTCTGTCAAGCTGTGCAATTTATAATATTTAATTAGCAGCTTGTGCTGAACATTTTGTGCATTAGGTAAACTTTTGCTTAATATCTTCAGTTGAAGGCAAAAACCAAGTAAAAAACGAAATAGAAGCAACGACTCTCAATCTCAAAACTCAAGGTCAAAGGTTATCACTGACTTCGGAAAAGATAGGTACCATGGATTCCAGGACTGACGTCGGATTTGCTCCTGAACTGAGGGAAGATGTAAGTGTGGTTGCTCTCAAGGGGTTTCTTTGGTAAGTGATGGCCAGGCCGGTAAGTGATGTCCAACTTCGGTAAGTGATTGCCATTTCGGTAAGTGATGGCTAGGCCCGTAAGTGATGTCCAACTTCGGTAAGTGATGTCCAAAAAATTTTTTTTTAATTTGAAGCTCAAAGAATATACATCGATGAGAAATGAATAAATCTACTGCAAAAAAGTATTTTATAACGATGAACCTGAAGTAACACTGAACCAGGCTCCTAAAGCTGCCTGAAAACGGATAGGTTATATTTTTCCCTCGGTCGCCGGAGGCGGCCCCGCCGAAGGCGGGAGGGAAAAATATATATATATATAGGTCAACTGTTGATTGTTTTATTATAAATATATATATATATATATATTATTATTGTATTTATTTTTACCTATTTACATAATTTCGTTATTATTATATTGTATACATTAAATATAGAATGAAAACTGCCAATCTGCTACCCTTCCTCGTGGTCTTGAAATAAAATGATTAATTCTCAATATCTTCATTAATTATACTAACATACATCATGACGTAACACAACATACATACATCGCCGCATGTTCTCTGATACTCGATATTAGTTGATTTATTCATTTCTCGTCGATTTATATTCATTGAGCTTCAAATAAAAAAAAAATTTTGGACATCACTTACCGAAGTTGGACATCACTTACCGGCCTGGCCATCACTTACCGAAATGGCCATCACTTACCGAAGTTGGACATCACTTACCGGCCTGGCCATCACTTATCAAAGAACAGCCGCTCTCAAGTTGCAAGTTCAAGCATTTAAGTAGTACTACAAATTTATTGCATACTATGGTTAAATGACATTCCCACATTTTCTCCATTACTTATAGTCCTTAGTCCCCTCACCAATTGATAGTGATATTTACCACCCTTTCTCGAAATTTGTATGTTTAAGTTTAAGTAAATTTCTTTAATTTATTCCAGGAACTCTCAGTGATCTTCAGCAATCAATCCCTATCCGCCAAAGACTTGTTGAGCTTCAGACTTGTGAATAAAATTTGGTGCAATTCGGCCACGTCAACTCTGCTTCAAAGAGATGCATGCTACATTTTTCTGGAATGTAAAAAGTCTCCTGCTGTGAAAAGCGGCGTCAGCTATGTTAGCGTTAATAAGAAACTCATACCCGTTCCCTTTTTTGGCACGAAAGGAGAGAAAAGAGGATCCCCGACTGAACTTACTGATGTACTCTCGATGTCGCAAAAATTTCCAGCCCGGAGTTTACACATATACGCACACACACGTTGCAATATAGCAGATTGCTCTCACACAGATGTGGACTACTGCAGATTGGACTACGCTCACTACCCAGACTTACTTGTGTTCTTCAAACTTCATGGAAACAAGATTACAACAATCAGTCCTCATGGTTTCATCTGTCTGGAGCCTCTTTTTAATTTCCTCTCCATCTACACGCCGAACCTCGAATGTCTCGATTTAAGTCGAGCACGTTACCGAGGTTTAAAAAACAGGGAGGAGGAAAACGACCATTCGGCGAAGAAATGGACATTAAAATATCTTCCAGTGAAATCTCTTAATATCGGCTATTGCTTTGAAAACAATCTTAGAGGTCGAATTATACTTCTGCTGCTATCTTCCCTTCCTAAATTAAGCTCCATCGGAAATGTCACTATTCTTGATTTGCCAGACATTATGAGGGAAGGGAAAGGTCACCTTATTCGGGGTTTGAAAATCTTAATTCTTAATGATCCACAGCTGCGTCATTCTGAACTACAAGAATTTGCTGGACTACACCCAAAACTATTCAAACTGAATCTGTGGTTGACATTGTCAACTTTGAACTCTTTAAACAAATTATTAGAGTCTTCTAAAGACACCCTACAACAGCTGGATTTATTTATTTTTGCATCTCATGGTCAAAATAAGATCAAAATCTTCCCCATGAAAAATTTAAAAATTGTCATTCTGAGAATGAGACCTTATACCATCAATGGACAGCTAGATAATGAGGATCAAGCTTGGTCTATTTTTGAAGATGGAATGTTTGCACCAAAATGCTTTCCAAACTTGACCCAACTTTCCTTAATTGGTGACATATTCGATGTCGAGAAAACTATTATGCGTTTGTTTCAATTCAAATTGGACAGGAATGGCTCTGTAAAGAACTGTTTACCGAAAGTAGAAGTTTTAAAAAGTAATTCTCGTCAATCAAGAAATTCTCAAGCAAGTTTGATCCCAAAGTTCTTCCCGAACCTCCGCGTATTTAAGACCATGGGGAACAGCCGTGGCGTTACATTGTCACAATCAAGTTGGACAGAATCACTTTCTTATTTAGCTCTGCGTGCTGTACCTATGTTGTTTATGGTACTCCTGGCCTGTTACTTTACTTACGATTAGACATACTTGTTAGCTAATAATTAGCAATTTATGTCTTGCACGTAGCACAATGTCATTTGAATTAATTATTAATTTGTGCATGTTCAGCTATTTTAAGCAATTACTTGTAATAATTTAGACAAATATCAGTAATGCAAAAGTTTGCTTGTCTGTTTTCTTCCAGTAACTTTTGCCATAGGTAAATATTTTTGTCTTTCAAATTGGCAACACTTCAATTCCACGTTTAGTTAGTTTACTAGAAAATTATGTAGAATAATAAGAATGCTATTTAATGTAAACTGCATAGTAATTGTACTTACAATAATATAAGTAGAGCGATAAATCTAATAATATGTTAAGATCCTTGAGACATTTATATTCGGTATAAAAATAGGAGCATGCTGTCTGTAAGAATTATTATTGATAGATTATGTTTTTATGCTTTGTATTTATAATATGTAATTTGCATATTCTCAATTAATTGTAATAACATATATATGATACATATGTACATTCAGCAGGATTATTCCGTGATGCAAAATAAATATTAAATGTTTTTGGTATCAAAATGCAATTGAATGGACATGTTGATTGCGCAATATTTATTCAGCTGCTGGCGAGGTCTAATTTTGACTTTGACCATCTGTGTCTTAAAAGACGAGAGATATCAGTCACATAATAAAGGTCACGTCCACGATAGATAATCTCAGAATATGTAAAAAATATACTAAGAAATAATCCATACATATATTATAATCCATATCGTGGGTGAAGAGTCATTCTGTCGTAAGTCCATACGATTCTTAAAGTCATTGTGTCGCAAGTCCATTCAATTGGTAGCAGCTACTGTCGAGGTCGCTTCCGTGTTGTCCTATCCATTAGGGGGAGGGGGTGGGGGGGGGATTATATTACTGACTGTGTTGTACTCATGACGTACACTTAGGGGTCGTCCACAAAAGACGTAATAAAAATTCCATTCCCAAAAACTGCAAAATGTTCTATTTACATGTTTTTCAAAAGTGTAAAATGTTCTACCTACATGTTTCTCAAAAGTGTAAAATGTTCTATCTTGATGTTTCTCAAAAGTGTAAAATGTTCTATCTACATGTTTCTCAAAAGTGTAAAATGTTCTATCTTGATGTTTCTCAAAAGTGTAAAATGTTCTATATACATGTTTCACAAAAGTGTAAAATGTTCTATCTACATATTTCTCAAAAGTGTAAAATGCTCTATCTAGATGTTTCTCAAAAGTGCAAAATGTTGTATTTACATGTTTTTTGAAAGTGCAAAATGTTCTATTTACATGTTTCTCAAAAGTGCAAAATTTTCTGGAAATTGAATTTTTATTACGTCTTTTGTGGACGACCCCTAAGTGTACTTCATGAGTACATACACTACAGTCAGTAACATTACGTCTTTTGTGGACGACCCCTAAGTGTACGTCATGAGTACATCACAGTCAGTACCATTACGTCTTTTGTGGATGACCCCTAAGTGTACATCATGAGTACATCACAGTCAGTAGCATTACGCCTTTTGTGGACGACCCCTAAGTGTACATCATGAGTACATCACAGTAAGTAATATACCGCCCCCCCCTAATGCATAGGACAACACACTGAAGCGACCCTTGGCAGTAGCTACCAATTGAATGGACTTGCGACAGAATGACTTTAAGAATCGTACGGACTTGCGACAGAATGATTTTAGCCGTGCACTGGACTTACGACAGAATGACTCTTCACCCACGATATGCCGTTATTTATTAAATTAAATAACGTTTATTTTTTTGAGGTCTAAGGTCTTTATTAAAATCAGCTACTACATCCATTTTTGCCAGAGGGTTATATTAAAGTAATTCAGAGAAACTTCCATGCTCTGAGTTAATACGAATCAGAATGTATTAGTATTTGTAAGAGAGATAAAATGCATCCTAGTCGTATTAATATTTTCACGCTCTCATTACGTGTCCACTTTTCTAATGCGTAATTACTTTTAGTATCATCTTGCAGTTTACACTTAAAGAAGGCGAAGTCAAAACATAACTACCTACCTACCCATACTGCATAAAATCCTTTCCATAAGTTTTCTTTCTGTTCGAATCTGTAATTTTTCTCCCTGTTCTTTGTCAGTGCGAACATTTTTTTTACAGTAACAATTTACAGTTGCCGATAAAATTACAAATACTACTACTTAAGGACTGGAGCAGAAGTGATAACATTAATTTTTACAGTCAACAAGAACAGAAGCAGAGGTGAAAATCAAAATATCATTTTTCGTGTGCAGGCACATTGCTCATCGGTATATTAAATAAAAGTGTACTTTTTTTAGGTTTTTTTTACATGTTCGAAAAATCGCGTGCGATGTCTGCGAGGATTCACCCAGCAGCGAAGGTATCAGCCTTCCGTTACCTTCAATACTTCACAAAAATTCTGGCTTCATCTTTGTTGACTTTTATTTTGATTTCGTCTGGCCCATCATCATGCAATGCTATCATCGAGGAGCGCTTCATCCGAATCCCAGCGTTAAAACGAGTGGCTCATCTTGGAGACTTATATAACGAAAAAACGGACTTTTTCATCCCTGTGGGCTTATTTAGACGAACTATCCCCAATGAATTTATAACTCAAATCCAAAACCCGGACAAGAGGACCTATATTGAAATTACAGATTCATTAATTGATCAATTAAATTTTTTGGGCATAGATAAAAACACTGGCGTAAATATCCTTGCAGGAATTACAAAACCGCAAGGCGCTTTAAGCATTATCAAGGGGAAATCATTTCAACAAGGACCAATGACCGGGACCCTACTCCACAAATACCAAACTGTGGTTCAAACCCTTAGGTCATTTCAAGACGGTCTAAAAGAAAACTATAACAAGGACGTCATGCGGCACTTAGAAGCCACCCACGTGGTGACACAAATTGTATGGGGGAGTCAAGCGGCCGTCCAAGTCCAGGTGAAGCCCGAATTTTCTAATTTAAATGATGTGAGAAACACTCGAAATTTACTTAAGGCAGAATTACGGAGTCTCAGGGGGCAGTTAGCTACAGCAGACGAAATTCCATCCAACTTTTCCATGACCCTAACGAGCGACGTCCTACTTTCCGTAGAGATACCCACCACGGGTCAACAGGTCAAGGAAATTTTGAGCCAAGTACCAACACTCATTGCTGACCTAAACGAAGGGAAGGGGATCCCACTCAGCTACACTCTTACCCCCATCAATCAAATTAGAGAGCATTTAAGTGTCATTCGGCAAAACACGACAGCTCACAAATTAAATGAATTTACCTTGAATGAGATAATTGAAGTTTTTCAAGACCTGCAGTCAGCTGAGGTTCAACTTCATAAAATAGTGGACAGAATTAAAAGCTATTCAAATTGCATTCCCCAACAGGCAGGAATTAAGCTACTTGACCTTCAGACCAAGTTTAGACATTTTAAAACTAATTTTACTACCACGGTTAAAAATTCGTTAATTCAAGTTCGATCAGGTTTGAGTGAAAATACTATTTTGACTAATTTAGTAGACCAGTTTTCAGAGTCGGATTTTGAACCACACAATTTAAGAGGTCAAGTTGAAGAGTTTGATAAGGATTTGAAAAAAATTCAGTTTTGTAGAAATTTTCAAAATTCATTTAGTAACATTAGGTACTTCGGGGCAGTAGGACCAGGGCCAGAAGGGCAGGAAGAAGATCTTATTAACAGTTTAACGAAGATGCAAAACAGTTCAGAAAATTTGATTTGGATCTTTTTTACAAAATTTGAATTTGTTCAAAATGAACCAACTAAATATATGGATACGTTTAAACAAGTGTTTGGTAAACTGAATGGGACGGCCAGTACTGCAGTTTTCGTTGATTGCGATTTTCCCCAACCTTTTTGCAACAACATTACTGAGACTTCCGTCTTTCAGTACCAAAATGGAGTAATTTCTGTATTAGAAATAAATTCTACCGAGACTTTTCCTACATGTTCCAAAGGGTCATGCCTAAATGGTGGGACTTGCATAGAGGGTGGTCCAAAAATTATTTGTGAGTGCGCCGCTGGATTCATCGGTGAATATTGCGAAGGTAAATTACCGTTTTGCTGCTGCATAAAAAATTTCAACAAACTCAATTTTTTTAGAAATTTCACTGTAATACCATCTGGGTGCGATTTCTAGGTTTTAAAGAATTTTTAAAAAATGTTTTAAATATTTCATTATTTAGACATTGAATGCGCGTATCCTGGATTCTGTACTTCGGGTATTGCAACAAAACCTCCCTCGTGTAAATGTAGACAAGGCTACGTGAAAGATGTCCGGGATCCAGCAAAATGTCAGTCATCTAATAATAATGCTACTCTTCTTTACGGGGATGCGGCTGGTATTCAGCAGATGTCCATTATACAACGCACGGTAAGCAGCCCACAATTATTTGTATATAGCAATATAGCTAGGGCCCAACGCAGGAGTTACTTTTAGGTAGCAATTTGCTCTCATACAAAAAAAACAGTTTTGATTTTACTAAACATTTTCTTTAGTAAACCAAAATGTTGTATATTTATCGTGAAGCTTCTAATAAAAGCCCCTGGCTTCTAAATAAAACAGGTGCTCCTACTCCCGGCTTGCATTGGAGACCCGGCCTTTATTAGAGACCCGGCTTCTATTAAAAATTTTATGTTTTGAACCGAAAAAATACAACGCGACCAACCATGCGTGTAGCAAAGTTTCACTACTACTGAAAATAAAATCGTTTTTATTATGCTTAAATCGAAATTATTGCTAATTTCATCCATAATTCATGAAATCAAGTGAAATTCTTAGTAGAAAGGTATACTTTTATGTTATTAGAGACCCGGCTAATATTGGAGACCTGGCTTATGTTAGAGACCCGGCCTGTATTGGAGACCCGGCTTGTATTGTAATTTATAGCCGTGACCCCCGGCCTCTATTAGAGACCCGGCCTCTATTGGAGGCCCGGCTTCTATTAGAAGCTTTACGGGACATGTTTTACGAAAGTTTAAAATTTTGTATTGAACTGATTCTGAAAAAATCCGGCGCTTCGCGCCGGATTTGTCGACCGGGGGCGGGCCCGAAGTAGATGCTGAGCTACAACAAAGGCACAAGATAATTTATATTACGCTAAAAGATGATATAAGATTTATGGAAGCTCCTCTACAATCAATAAGACATATACCAATGTTCGTAGCATGTACAGTCCACTCTCTACATAGCGTACCTCCTCATAGCGTATACCTCCACATAGCGTACTTTTCACGCATCCCTGGCTAAATCACTATGATTTTAATGCAATAATACCTCTATATAGTGTACCTCCACATAGCGTATACCTCCACATAGCGTACTAATTTTGCTGGCCCAAAACACTCATCATGTGTAAATTTTGTCGCTACATAGCGTACTTTCAGAAATTTAAAAAATTTTAGCGCTCAGTTAAAAAAGTTACTATTTTTTTTCTTGATCTAACTGATTTTGCAAACTTTTTCAATCAAAATTACTAAGCATATTCTTTGATTGATTTGCGTAGAACCAATAATTACTTTAAACATTAGAATTTTTTTTGTTTTCATCTATATTACGGATTTTTTTAAAATCTGTACTTTCTACATAGCGAACTCTCCTCATAACGTACTAATATTGCTGGTCCGCTGAAGTACGCTATGTAGAGAGTGGACTGTAATTTAATATAGCTGAATGTTTTTTATAAATTGCTCCAATCACAAATAACGTCATTATAGACAATGAACCTGAATATCTGTTACGCTTATAAGTAAGTACGTGACATGTAGTTAAAATAGGATGCAAACAAATTTAACGTTAGGACTTGGGATACTAAAAACTATAGTATTTAAAGGACGTTATTAGGGACGATCTCTGAACATGTATAACACATATAGGTCAGTCCGTGACATGTAGAAGAAATTTTCACGTGACATCATTTCCCCGTCACCCTCAAACTGCTTATCTAATAAGAATGCGATTCCATCTGGGTGGGGGTGTCTAGAAGAAATTTTTGCCTGACGTCAGTTGCGCGTCACCCCTAGCCTGCTTACCTAATGTTAATGCGATAGCAGCTGGGTGAGACTGTCTAACATAAATTTTCACGTGACGTTATTTGCGCGTCAACCCTAGCCTGCTCACCTAATGTTAATGCGATAGCAGCTGGGTGGGGCTGTCTAACATTAATTTTCACGTGACGTCATTTGCGCGTCACCCCTAACCTGCTTTCCTAATGTGAATGCGATAACAGCTAGGAGGGGGTGTCTAGAAATAATTTTCACGTTAAGTCATTTTTGCGTCACCCCTAGCCTGCTTAATTAATGTTAATGCGATAACAGCTGGGTGGGGGTGTCTGAAAAAGATATTAATCTGACGTCATTTGCGCGTCACTCCTAACCTGCTTACCTAATGTGAATGCAAAAGCAGCTGGGTGGAGCTGTTTAACATAAATTTTCACGTGACGTCATTTGCGCGTCACCTCTAGCCTGCCTACGTAATGTTATTGCGATAACAGCTGGGTGGGGGTGTTTACAAGAAATTTTTATGTGACGTCATTTGCGCGGCACCCCTAGCCTGCTTACCAAATGTGAATGCAATAGCAGCTGGGTAGGGGTGTTTAAAAGAAATTTTTGCCTGACGTCATCAGCGCGTCACCCCTAACCTGCTTACCTAATGTAAATGCGATAGCAGCTGGGTGGGGGTGTCTAGAAGAAATTTTTACGTGACGTCATTTGCGCGTCACCCCTAGCCTGCTTACCAAACGTGAATGCAATAGCAGCTGGGTAGGGGTGTTTAAAAGAAATTTTTGCCTGACGTCATTTGCGCGTCACCCCTAACCTGCTTACCTAATGTAAATGCTATAGCAGCTGGAGGGGGGTATCTAAAAGAAATTTTCACGTGACGTCATTTGCGCGTCACCCCTAGCCTGCTTACCTAATGTTAATGCGATAACAGCCGGGTAGGGGTGTCTAGAAGAAATTTTCACGTGACGTCATTTGCGCGTCACCCCTAGCCTGCTTACCTAATGTTAATGCGATAACAGCTAGGTGGGGGTGTCTAGAAAAAATTTTCACGTGACGTCATTTGCTTCTCTACCCTAGCCTGCTTACCTAATGTTTATGCATGCGATAACAGCTGGGTAGGGGTGTCTAGAAAAATTTTTCACGTGACGTCATTTGCGCGTCACCCCTGGGCTGCTTAATAAATAGGAATACAATAGCAGCTGTGTGGGGGTGTTTAAAAGAAATTTTCACTTCAACCTGGCTGGAAATGGTGCTATGTATTTCGTTTCATAGCTGGGCCTATGTCTTGCGCTCAGCTATGTTTATCGCTACTCTCGTTTTTAAGGTTCTTACTTCTAAATTTCTTGACCTTTGTCAGTTCAACATTTAATTGCTAAGCAATGGTAAGTTCGATTACAGTTAAAAAACAATACAGACCTGCCGGCTCGCTTTTGTGATTGTTTGAAAAAAGTTCTAAGACAATAGTGTAAACGGTTTGACCTGTAGCGTGGGGCCAACAGACGGACAGACAGACGGACAGACAAACATGACAATTTCATTAGATGCTTGCTCAGCATCTAAAAAGGAGAATGTTCTATCTACATATTTCGAGAAAATTGGAAAATGGTTTATTTGCATTTTTTTGAAATGTACAAAACAAATGTTTTTTGCTTGTTTTTGAAAAGTCAAAATATTCTATTTACATTTTTTTGAAAAGTTGCAGAATGTTTCAATGACATGTTTTTTAAAAGTGCAAAATATTTTATTTACATGTTTTTAAAAAGTGCAGAATGTTTCAATTACATGTTTTTTTAAAAGTGCAAAATATTCTATTTGCATGTTTTTGAAAAGTGCAGAATGTTTCAATTACATGATTTTGGAAAATTCATATTAATTATTCAGATCGCAATTTTAGTATTAAATTATATTTTTTAATACGATTTCGCTTAAGTAGTTGAAACATTGGTTATAAGGAAATAGTGAAATAATAAATTCCGAATTTTCTACTTCACAAAAATAAAATGCTGCTTTTATTTCTGTACTTTTCTCTCCTTTAGACAACCAGGATAATTTCCGAAACAGCTGTCGATAGAGCCTTAGACTTTCACTACGGAAATCAAAGAATGTTTTGGAGTGCCAGCGGCGGGAAAATATACAGCGCACCAATATTTGCTGGAGCTTCGAAAACACTGGTTCTGGCCGACACTGGCTCCAGCATTTTAACCATAGCAATTGATTGGGTCCACAATAATATCTACTGTACAGACGACACAAGAAATACAATTTTTGTTATCAAATTAGACGGCAGTATGAAAAAAATCCTTATTAATACCGGACTCTCCCATACAACTGGCATTGTTGTAAATCCTTTAAATGGGTAATTTAATAAACGTTATAAACAATTACTTTGAATAAATACCTAGTTAACATACAACACTTAATTAAATGGTAATGCAGGTGGATGTACTGGTCGGATCATACTACGAAGAAAATTGAGCGTGCTGGAATGGATGGAACTCGGCGGCAAACTATTACTACACATTCCGAGCATCTTTATGGGCTGACTTTAGATTACACTGAAAATCGACTATACTGGACTACATACTCCCCACACCCCTGTTCAATCTTTTCAATGAAGCCTGACGGATCCGATTTAAAATTGGTCCTGCGAGCAGCTCCACCTACCTTTCCTTCTGGTAGTGGTTTCTGGTCAATTACTATTTTCCAAGACTATATGTACTGGAGATGTCATTCTACAAAGAAAATTTACAGAGCCAACAAATGTAATGGAGAAGAGTTGACCGAGTTTGTAGGAGATGTAAGTGTTATAAAGGAGGCGCTAATTCGACTAAAATTTAAATTTAGTAGTGTGTGTGAATTTCTAATTAGGAAATTCAGAATTTTGTAATTGTTTAGTTTTGATTCAATTCCTGTGTTTGGGTCATTTCTAATTTTTAGCCACAGTATTCAAAAACTGTTCAAGTTTACCATGTTTCGAAGCAGCCCCACTTCCAAAACCAATGTGCTAATCGGGTTATCCAATGCTCACACCTCTGTTTGCCAATCCCAGGAACTGGAACTGGAAAGGAGACTCTGTCAACGATATGTTCCTGTCCGGATGGAAGGACCTTGTCTTCTAATAGACATACTTGCTCCTAGATATCGTCCGTGAAGAACCAAAATGACCCATATCCAATTTAATTTAGAATTAAAATGAGCTATGTCATAAAAACAAAATGAGAATATGAGCAAAATGTTAATTAAGAGATTTTGAAAAGCGTAAAATGTCGTATTCACGTGTTTTGAAAAGTGCAAAATGTTTTATTGACATGTTTTTTAAAAGTGTAAAATGCTCTATTTACATGTTTTTAAAAAAGTGTAAAATTTTCCATTTACATGGTTTTAAAAAGTGCAAAATTTTCTACTTTCATGTTTTTAAATAGTGTCAACTGTTCTATTTACATTTTTTTGTATATTGCAAAATGTTCTATTTACATGTTTCTGAAAATTGTAAAATATTCTATTTACATTCTTTTGAAAAGTGTAAAATGTTCTATTTATTTGTTTTTGAAAAGTAGAAAACGATCCATTTACATAGTTTTTAAAACTGTAAAATTTTCTATTTAAATGTTTTTGAAAAGTGCAAAATATTTTATTTAAATGCTCTCAAGACACATTTGTTTGAATATCTTTGTAGATAGTGGATATTGTTTTTAGCTACAAAATGGATATAGGGTATTTTGGTTCTTCACAAACGATATGTTATCAGTGTAAGGTAAATTAGTCATCGCTTATGATTGCAATTCTTTACTTAAATTCTGTGGATAGGTTAATGCATACAGGGTACTGCACTGGTACTACAATGTACATAATTTGCGTAGTTTTCATTAACTTTTAACGATGACAAGTACGCCGCACGGTGCTTATAAATAAAACATATTTATGTTCTGAAATTACTTGCAAAGTAAATAATCAATTTAACTTATTTAACGGGAACTGTGAACCGAATCTGCATTTAATTCTGTAATATTTTAGTCTCCCATTGCTTGTTATCTATGTATTTGTGGCAACAACAAATTGATTATCTGTTTAATTCATTAGGCCGCAGCTGGACGGCTGCTATCTAAAATATGTAATTATAACTTTGATGTCCTACCTGATTTTCCGCATGGACTTCAATTGCCAGTCGTCAGCAATTATGCAATAACACTTTCAGTATAATTGAGACTTAACTTGGCTTTATTCATTGGGTAGTTCTTCGCTTGAATCCTACTGGAATAGTTTCATTAATTTAAATCACATATAGCAAAATATCACAAAAGAAGCAAAATTAAATTTTATGTTTTTTATTCTGTGCCCAAAAATAAAATTAGTTATACATTATTACAACTATTCAGTCTAAAAAAAATAAAAGACAACCTCATTGATATTTAAAACGTAAGCGTCCAGAATTCCTACATAGAATTGGATTTTACCGGTCAACTAGAAAAAAAGTTCTATACTAATTACATATTTGTCAAGATTTATTAGACGAGCTTTGGTTCAGTAGCGGAATAATTATTACAGGTAAATACAAGTTTTTTACTTTATAGATTCAGTACAGTATCGCCTCATTTATTACGTGTATGTAAAAAATATGTAATTACATTAAATTACAATTTTATTTCGTGGTGTGGTTTAGTAGTTGAAGATGAAAAAAAAACAACCTAATTATGGTTTGGGAAATTATTGAGGGGTAGTTCATAATTGATTTTAACAAAATATCCTTATTTTTATGACCCTATATAACCCCTATATGTCATCAGCTTTCTTTACCATTTCGTAAATGGCTATAAAAAAAATTCTGCCATCTCGCGCCATATTATTTATCAGTATGTTTCAAATAGATTATAGGTCAGTATAGGTATGTAATACTGTTGGCGTTATCGTCACTCTGTGTTTTTTTGTTCCGTGGTATTTGTGTACGTGGCTTGATAAGAGAGCTTGCAAAATGTGTGATGTCATACATTTTGAGTCACTGGAAAAAATGATCTTGTATCTCTTATATCAATTATGTACATAAACAAAATCGTATGATTTTGGGCAAAGGGGGATCGGACTCGAGAGCATCAGCATGACGCAATTAGCACAAGCTCCATAAAAGTGTATAGATATTCTATGTATTT